>CM060654.1:2307870-2362870 GCA_030686955.1 Odontamblyopus rebecca | reverse complement strand
TTACATTTATTTGTAAGTATATTTGTTTTTTATGTTTGTGTGTTTACGTGTGTGTGTGTGTGTGTGTGTGTGCAGGTGTGGAGATGCGTATGTCTGTGTGTTGTGTGTTTATACGTGTGTTGTGTGTTTATACATGTGTTGTGTGTTTATACGTGTGTGTTGTGTGTTTATACATGTGTTGTGTGTTTATACATGTGTTGTGTGTTTATACATGTGTGTGTTGAGTGTTTATACGTGTGTGTGTTGTGTTTATACGTGTGTGTGTTGTGTGTTTATACGTGTGTGTGTTGTGTGTTTATACGTGTGTGTGTTGTGTGTTTATATGTGTGTGTGTTGTGTGTTTATACGTGTGCGTGTTGTGTGCAGGTGTGGAGATGCGGCGCATCACAGACTCTCACACCCCGTCGAGCCGCACGGTGAACTCCACCCTGTACTACACCCTGAGTGCCAGCGCGGCCCCTCTGCTGGACCATCGCCTGGGCCCCGAGGAGCGCTCCCGCCTGGAGTCCAGCCTCAACTATGCAGACCACTGCTTCAGCGGGCACGCCACCATGCACGCCGAGAACCTGTGGCCCGAGCGCCTCAGCAGCGCCGCGCACATCCTCCAGCTGGTGACGCTGTGGACCCTCACGCTGCAGAAGAGGGGCTGTAAGGTCCTGGTGGCGGCCGGGGCCCACGGCGTCATGCAGGCCATGGTGCTGAGCTTCGGGGGCCTTCAGTTCACCGAGAACCACCTGCAGTTCCAGGCCGACCCCGACGTGCTCCACAACAGCTATGCCCTGCGGGGCATCCACTACAACCAGGACCTGCTGAGCCTGGCGGTGCTGCTGGACGCGGAGGGGAAGCCCTTCCTGCACGTGTCGGTGAAGCCGCAGGAAAAGCCCGTGAAGCTGTACGCCTGCGAGGCCGGCTGCATGAACGAGCCTGTGGAGCTCACCTCGGAGCTCAAAGGACACACGTTCCCCGTGATGGTGACCCAGCCTATCACCCCTCTGCTCTACATCTCCACCGACCTGCGCCACCTGCAGGACCTGCGCCACACGCTGCACCTCAAGGCCATCCTGGCCCATGAGGAGCACATGGCAAACCGCTACCCGGGTCTGCCCTTCCTCTTCTGGTTCAGTGTGGCTTCCCTCATCACGCTCTTCCATCTGTTCCTCTTCAAACTCATTTACAACGAGTACTGTGGCCCCGGGGCCAAGCCGCTCTTCAGGAGTAAGGTATAGAGGCCCCAGCAGACGCCTGTTTGGCTTCCTCTGGTGTGAAGGGTTCAAATGAAGGAGCAGTACACTGAACATCACTTTGTAACGCGACAAGCACAAATGATTCGTTCTGATTTTTCACCATTGGTTGTTGGTTTCTTCTCTTCCTGTGTGCAGTGGTGTAGGGGCCAGAGCCCCGTCCGGGGCCGGGGTTCAGTGGGTTCGGGTTTGGAGTTGGGTTTGGAGTTGGGTTTGGAGTTGGGTTTGGAGTTGGGTTTGGAGTTGGGTTTGGGGCTTTATGTTGGAGTGAGTTTTTGGCCTGATGTGTGGAGCTGTGGCCCCCAGGGACCATAGCCTTGTGCACTATTCTGTTCTGCAGCCTCTGCTCTCGTGTTCTGCTGTTGAATGAGCTTTTCTATTTGACTAAATTAAATGAACCAAACCTGTGGGCGTGGCTGTTTTCTTGGAGCTCTGTGGTTGGTCATCTGTGGTTTGAGGCAGATCTAACCTGTTCCTCTCACTCCAGGGGTCCAGGAGCCAGGAGGAACCTCCTGTGTGAAGCTCCGGGTCCTGAAGCTGCTCTGATCCGACTGAAGAAAAGCCTCAGGAGAATATTTCTGTCCCGTGTGAGGAAGTCTCACATCAGCGAAGCTGTGAAATCGTGTGTGAAATAAAAGAATGAATTTAATTCACTTCATTCTCGCTCATGTGGCTCATGACACAAGGAGCTCAACACTGACCCCTGCCTCCTGCTCCTGGAACTACATTTCTCACTCATACACTTTACAAAAAGAATATTAAAGGCTTTAAAGCTCAGGGCCAGTCGGCTCCCAACATTTCATTATGTCTAACATCTGTTTCTGAAACTTTAGAATCCAAGTTATTTAAACATTTCACGGAATTTTGTGTTTTAAATTTGCTTTTTGGACTTAAAAACAACCACATTATGGATCATAGTTAAAGCGTAGCTGGTCAGTGTCCGATGTCTCTGAACTCTTTATATTTCAGTTTTTTTAAAGTCTATGGGAAAAATGAGTCTCTTTTGAGCTCCATTAGGATTGTAGGTTTGGTCTCCTCCGGGCCACAGGGGGCAGACTGACCCACTCAGTGTTGGAAAAGGATCCTGCTGAGGATCTGAGCCTGAATAAAGGGCTGGGAGCTCGTTCTAACCTGTTCTAACATGTTTTCTTGTGTTTTAATATTTGACCCTTGGTGAAAAAAGTCTGGACACTCGATTTACGAAAACATAAACTGACTTTATTTAGGATCAGTTTTAATTCACAAACGGAACATTCAAAAAACCCTGAAGTGTTGAAACGATTCCATTCACATTGTCTAAGCTCAGACAGAAATCAGGTACAAAAATAGAGCTGTGGCTAACGAGCTAACACAAAGATTTCTTTTACCGGTAGAAATATTTGGTCTTTGACACAGACAGGAAGTGAGCACGGACACACTTCCGGCTCCATCGACTCCAAATTGACTTTACACTGAAAAACTGACGCTCCTCTCTCCAACCGCTGCTGTGAGCCGCGTCATTTTGGTCTTCAAATGTTCGTCTACGTGATCCTGGTGTTTTTATTTCGCTATTTTGCTCGTATATAAATTCCTAATCCTAATATGGACCCGGCTCCAAATTCTTCCCTATAACTGCGAGCCTCGATGAGCTTCATTTGACGTCACGCTCTCACAGTCCACTTCTTCATACAGTCTGTGGTCTTAGTGCCTTCGGGCAGGACCTGAATACTTAGCTGAAGAGTGAAAAATAAACTTAAATGAATTTAACAACAGCAAAACAGACCAGAGTAAAGAGTCCACAGAGAGGATTCCTTCAGGCAGTTCAAAAAGTTCATTTACAATCATGGTTCTAACAGTGTGACGGGTACTAACAGTGCAGAGCCTAACATGGACCACAGAACCTTCAGGAACCTTCAGAGTGTCTCCTTCAGGGCCTTTCAAAGTCTCCTTCAAACTCTTTCAGAGACACCTTTGGGTCTCTCCTTCAGGACCATTTAGAGATGCCTTTAAGAACCTTCAGAGACGCCTTCAGGAACCTTCAGCGTCTCCTTCAGGAACCTTCAGAGTCTCCCCTTCAGGATCTTTCACAGGCGCCTTCAGAGACACCTTTAGGAACCTTCAGAGTCTCCTTCAAGAGCCTTTCAAAGTCTCCGCCAAGAACCTTCAGAGTCTCTCCTTCAGGACCTTTTAGAGATGCCTTTAAGAACCTTCAGAGACACCTTTAGGAACCTTCAGAGTCTCCTTCAAGAGCCTTTCAAAGTCTCCGCCAGGAACCTTCAGAAACACCTTCAGGGCCTTTCAAAGTCTCCGTCAGGAACCTTCAGAAACACCTTCAGGGCCTTTCTCCTCTAGGGCCTTTCTCCTCTAGGGCCTTTCAGCGTCTCCTTCAGGGCCTCACAGACACCTTCAGGAACCTTCAGAGATGCATTCAAGAACCTTCAAAGACTCCTTCAGGGCCTTTCAGAAACTCCTCTAAGGCCTTTCAAAGACACCTTCAGAAACCTTAAGAGTCTCGTTCAGGGCCCTTCCGAGTAGAGACAGACCGATATTTGCACTTGTTTACACTTGTTTACTATACCGTAATATACCAAATAAGAGCCAGGTTCCCTTTAAACGCCGGGTGCAGGTGTATATTTTGATAAATAAGGCTTCAAATAAATGCCCAGTCTAAAGTATTTTTAAAAAAAAAACAAATCAAGGAAGACTACCGACGTTGCACGTTTTTCTTCTTCCCCTGTTTTGTTTTGACGTAGCTGATCATACTTTCTTTTAGTCAGTCTTTGACCACATTATTGATCGCCGTGACTCGACAATGTGGTGCAGCAAAAAAATTAAAAATACGACTTCAAATTTAAACTTTCTGTGGTAAAATATGCAGAGAAAAACACGGGAGAAGCAGCCGCGAGCTGTTTTTCTGTCGAATATTACTTCAGTTTGGCATTTTGGAGGAAGCGGCGACGTCATCGGAGCTGCTGTGGCGTAAGAGGAAAGTTGTGGCAAAAGGACGAGGCGGCAGGAATTGTGTAACCATAAAGAAAACTCAAAATTATCGTCACTGGTTAAAAGAATTTGAGTTCCAGATTTTCAGTTTTTCTCAACGAGATTTTTGTAAGGAAGGAATTAATCGCCAGGGATGTGCAGAGGGGTTGCTTTGGTTGCCCTGGCAACTGCCCGTCTGGCCTCCTCCACTGAAGTTGCCCTTCCAGGGGAATTTTTATTATTATTTTTCGGTCGAAGCCTACAGGTTTTCATGTATGAAAATGCCTATGCCTAGATTTGAAATTGAAAATAAAATAGTGCCTCAGTCACTTACATTAGGGCCCCGCAGTGCGAGTCTGGAGGGAGGAGCTCAGTTCTGTTTACAGAGACACAGAGCTGCACGCGACCAGCACCTGAGCCTGCGCAAAGTAAAAAGAGATTACCCACAAGCCCCGCGGAAAGAGAGCCCTGGTCCGCGGCACGGCCGACGCCAAGAGTTCAGTTTTTTCAACTTCTACTGCAGGGGAGGCCAAACTTTTTGGCTCAAGGGCCACAAAGGTTCTAAAATTTGATGGAAGAGCCGGACCAGGAGCAGATGGACGGAGGGTTCTGGATTTACATGTGGCAGATTCAAACGTCTCAGTTCATCTTGTGCAGCATATTTAGGGCCAATGACTTTCTGTTTCAGAAGTTTTGAATTTTGTTTCATTGTGACACATTCGATAATTCTGTTGAGTGTTGGGAAGGTTACTGTAATCTGTAATCTCTACAGATTACAGATTACAGTAATCCATTAAATTACTTAAATGAGTAACGTAATCTGAATACTTTGGATTACTTGACATTGTCATGATTTTTAAAACTAAATGAATGTAGCAACCACCTCCTGCAAATACTTGTTTGGTTTTAGACCTGGTTTTAGACCTGGTTTAGACCTGGTTTAGACCTGGTTTAGTCCTGGTTTAGTGCTGGTTTAGAGGTGCACAGGAGGAAGATCGGTCCACACATCGTAAGCAACAACTTTTTTCCAAGGAGACAAGCAGGTGGCAGATCCTTCATTAGAAATGTTACACAGTGCAGCTTTAAATGACAGAATTTGCAGAAAATAATCAAAATAGAGCTTATAGGCCATAGTTTTCTCTGGGTTCTAAACTACCGATCTCAGCATTGGCCGTGAAAAAAAACGATATCGGTCCATCTCTACTTCAGAGGCACATGGATGGAGGAGGTTCCTGGTCAGTGGCGTCCCCCGGTGGACGTCCTGGGTGCTGCAGCGCGGCACTAGGAGTCTTTGAGGAGGTTGATCTGAGCGAAGATCTTGAGCGCAGGTCCCAGTTTGATGTTCATGGCGCTCATGAGGTGGTCCTCCTTCAGCAGCAGCAGAGCCTGACCGTCGATCTCCTGAGAACGGAACTCCTCAGCGATGTCCAGACAACCTGGACGCACAAAACAAGTGTGTTTGTGTAACGCAGTTCCTACACAAAGAATTAAAAGTGCTTTACAGAATAAGAAAGATGTGAAAACCACAAAACCGATATGTCAAAGCACAAATAATCATCATAAAAATAATATTAGCTAGCTAAACCGAACCGAACGCTGATGTCGTTGGCAGAGGCATTTTGTTCAGCGCTTCAGCGTTTTTCCCACAAACTGCCACTGAACTGATGTAAAATGATAAATGAGAATCCACCAAACCAAAGAGGAATTAGAAAACCATGAAATCTGTCAGACGGACTTCAAGCAAAACCGGGCTGGAGACGGTGTGGAAAATAAGGTCTTATCTCTCTGTGTCCTAATAATGAGCCACGACACTGGGACTTTAGCAAACACCGTCAAAATGTGTTTAGATCATCTGAAAACTCAAGAAAAAAAAAACATTTAAAGAGCGTTTTCATTTCCCAGAGATCAGTGGGTTCATGGTCCAGTTCAGCAGTTTGAGTTTCCACTAAAAGGTGAGTGAAAAACTTATTTCATTTGTGGGTCTGTCATAATCTGAGGGACTTCTGTTGGAATCATTTACAATTAGTTTATTGTGTTTTAGCTCAACAAATGACAATCTCCTCTCCTCTTTACTGTTGGTAGGTAAAAAATAATCAAAACTGTAGGGTGACCAGATTTTCTAAATAAAATCTGGGACATCCTCAGTGCGTAATTAAGGAAAATAGTTCTGCAGAAACCATTCACGATGAACATACGAGTCAGTACAGTCACATTTTCTTCATGTTTTCGTCGTCCTTATGCAGCTTTTCTGTATTTTACCTCAATAAATGTCAGTTTATGTCTCCCTTTATTGTTGGCAGGATCAGATTGGTCAAAAATAGAGACACCTGGGAACATTTATGTATAAAACTGGGACAAATGACTGGTTTTGTATAAATGTGGGACTGGCCCGTGTCTGACGTCTGGTCGCACTAGACCAGGAGTCTCCAACCTGGAGCTCCGGAGCCACCGACAGCTCTCCGCCCTCTTCCAAAGGATTTCTGAATTACACGTTGTGCTGAATAAGTCAAATTGGATTGATTAAAAGCCCATTACCTTTGTACAGGTGTAACTGTGCTGCTGGACACAAATAAACAGATAATGGTTTGGAGGTAACTGTACCTTCTTTAAGTCTCTTATATTTACTCAATTTCAACTGCTAAAACCAGCAGCTCTGGCATTTTTGTTTACTCAAAGTAGCTTGTCTTAACAGCACAAATCATTTCAGCTGCTAAACTTTCAACCAAGTCAGATTGTGTTAAAATAAAGATCAGATTAAAGTAAGATGACCAGACGTCTCAGTTTACCCAGGACAGTCCCAGTGCTGAGCCCTGTGTGCTCTGTCCCAGCAGATTTATACAAAACCACTGATTTGTCCCAGTTTTAGACAAGAATTGACGGGGTTGTTTGTTATTTTTGACCCATTTTTGCCTACCAACAGTAGAGAGGGGTGTAGACTGTCATCTGAGCTAAAATACACCGGTAATTGAAAATGGTCCAAATGAGTCAAGAATGGACGATGTTACGCGCTCTTTTCGCAGTTTATATTTACACCAACCATCCCGACCAGAGTGCGTCCCAGTCCCACCGTAGATTAAAGACTCATTTGAGGCGAGAGCTTCAGACAGAGCAGTGCCTACAGTTAGAAAGTCGTCTATAATAATGTAGATGTAGTTTATACGTTTGTACAGACCTGGAAGAGAGCGGATGAAGTCGTACACCTGCTCCACGTTCCACCGTCCGGGGTCAGCGGGCAGGAGGCCGTGAGGGAGCGCGCCGGAGCCCAGCAGGAGGCGCTGTGACGGGGACAGGAGCGGGGACGAGAGGGGGGACCGCGGGGACGTGAGGGGGGACCGCGGGGACGTGAGTGGGGACCGCGGGGACGTGAGGGGGGACCGCGGGGACGAGGCTCCGGGGTACGGCAGGTCGGCGCACTGGCTGGACTCTCCCTGGGCCGGCTGAGGGGACGGACAGGACCCCGGGGCCGACTTCTGAACAGAGAAAGCACATCACAAAAAAAAAAAAGATCTAGATTACACAAAACTGACTCTTGAGCTAAAGCAGCACTGTGTAACTTTTCGGTGGGGGGGGGTCCGTCATTGCTCCACTTCAAATGTTCCACAAAGGCAACGTTTACATGATGTTTTTTTATTTCGTATTCCATGGAAACAGGTTAAATGGTCTTTATTTAATAGTTCTCAGCGTCTGGAGGTGGGGAAGGTGCTGATCGGACAGCGACACAAACGTATTTCCGTCTTTGGGAAGAAAACCCACACTTCAGCTGCTCCAGGCTTTTCTGTCATCTCCGTTTGTCGTTTCGCCGCCGACACAAACATGATCCAAACTTTTCTCGCAGTGGTTCTGATGATAATGAAGCAGCAGCTGGAGAATTCTCTCCTCACGCTTTCCGTCTGTGAGCTGAGGAGGAGAAGGGAAGAGTGTCGGGGTCGCCTCTCCACAGATCAGACCTGTAACTTGGTCCGGTTTAGTCTTCACAAAGATAGAAAGGTTTAATGCCACACTGTGGAACATTCCAAACAAAGCAAGAACATCTCCTTGGACAAAAGTGTCTGATGGACCCTCCACAAGAAAAGTTACATGGTGGTGTTTTTTCCTCCACACGTGTTGTTGGACTCACAGGTGTTGGACTCACAGGTGTTGGACTCACAGGTGTTGGGTCAGAGTTGGACTCACAGGTGTTGGGTTAGGGTTGGACTCACAGGTGTTGGGTCAGAGTTGGACTCACAGGTGTTGGGTTAGGGTTGGACTCACAGGTGTTGGACTCACAGGTGTTGGACTCACAGGTGTTGGGTTAGGGTTGGACTCACAGGTGTTGGACTCACAGGTGTTGGACTCACAGGTGTTGGGTTAGGGTTGGACTCACAGGTGTTGGGTTAGGGTTGGACTCACAGGTGTTGGACTCACAGGTGTTGGACTCACAGGTGTTGGACTCACAGGTGTTGGGTTAGGGTTGGACTCACAGGTGTTGGGTTAGGGTTGGACTCACAGGTGTTGGGTTAGGGTTGGACTCACAGGTGTTGGGTTAGGGTTGGACTCACAGGTGTTGGACTCACCCTCCTGCGGGGCTCCTGGGGGCAGCTCCGGAGTGCCGGGTTTTCTCTCTGTCTCTTCATGTTCTCGATGGAGGTTTTGGCGTTGGGGAACAGCCCGACTCTCTTGGAGCAGCTCACACTGTAACTGTAGAAACACAAAAGAGACAAACTCAGTGTGGACCAAAAACCTCCGTCGTGTCCGAGTCCGGTTCACACTTCACTGTCCAATCAGATTTGCTTATTTGAGTGGAGCGCGTGAAACGAAGGAGACCATTGGTCGCCTCTCGTTCTGAACAAAGTGATCCTGGTGAAACTTGGTGCATAAAAGTGAACCAACAGCCTAGTGGAGCTTGGGCACAGACTGGGCACGGACTGGGAAAAGACTGGAAACAGACTGGGAAAAGACTGGGAAAAGACTGGGCACAGACTGGGAAAAGACTGGGGAAAGACTGGGCACAGACCGGGCACAGACGTGTGGACTTACCGTTTGGCACAGACCGTGGAGCAGAACCTCTTGGACCTCTTGAAGGCCGAGGCGAAGTCGACCTTTCCGCAGAGCTCGCAGGTCAGGACCGGCTCCTGCAGCTTCAGCTCTGCACAAACACCAGAGACAGAGAAATGACAGAATCAGGACAAACACGAACTCCCGAAGAATCTTTACTTATCCCAATTATGTTAAAAAAAAAAGCTCAGATTCCGACAGAGCAGTGCCTACAGTTAGCATTATGTCAGAGCGTAAAACTTCTTCCTTTTGATCATTGTGCTTCCTCGTCACAAACACCTGGAGTCGTGTTTGTTTCATTCACATGTTTCACACACAAACCTGCACATTTAGCACGAGTTCTTCTCTCAAACTGAAAACACTCCGTTCCACCTTGTGATGTCATCATGTGGTGATCTGGGTATAGTCCTGGTTTAGGACTAGTTTAGACCTGGTTTAGTCTAGGTATAGTCCTGGTTTGGCCCTGGTTTAGACCCGGTTTAGTCCTGGTTTAGTCCTCGTTTAGATCTGATATAGTCCTGGTTTAGACCTGATATAGTCCTGGTTTAGTCCCGGTTTAGACCTGATATAGTCCTGGTTTAGTCCTTGTTTAGATCTGATATAGTCCTGGTTTAGTCCTGGTTTAGACCTGATATAGTCCTGGTTTAGACCTGGTTTAGTCCTGATTTAGACCTGGTTTAGGCCTGATATAGTCCTGGTTTAGACCTGGTTTAGTCCTGGTTTAGTCCTGGTTTAGACCTGATATAGTCCTGGTTTAGTCCTGGTTTAGACCTGATATAGTCCTGGTTTAGTCCTTGTTTAGATCTGATATAGTCCTGGTTTAGTCCTGATATAGTCCTGGTTTAGACCTGATATAGTCCTGGTTTAGTCCTGGTTTAGACCTGGTTTAGACCTGGTTTAGACCTTCATTCTGCATGTTTTTGCTGGTGCAACTGAGTCTGGAAATTTTGGTCCTGATATTTTCCACTTTATACAACAAAATACAGCAGAACTTTAATTCAACACATTTTCATTCCAGACTCGGCTCTGTGTGTCTGAGCCGACGCTGAGACTCTGTTGTTTCTTTGTTGTTAGAAACAGGATAAAAACTGATGTTGTCAAAGTTACCGACACGTTTAGGCCTTTTTCCTCGCCGGGAGACCTGAGCGCGCGTTAAACACACTCGCCGATTCTTGTCAAATCTTCTCAGAAACACAAATAAAACGTCCAGAACTGTGACGCGTCTGACACACAAACACAAAGGAGGAGCGGTCGGTACCTCTGAGCGGGACACAGTCGCTCTTCAGGTCCCCACGGTGTCTCCTCAGGTTCAGGCAGTCCACAGAAAAGGACGGGCGCTCCAGCTGCACGAGCAGACGCACAAACACACGGACACACACACACACAGACGCACAAACACACGGACACACAAACACACAGACGCACAAACACACGGACACACAAACACACAGACGCACAAACACGCAGACGCACAAACACACAAACACACAGACGCACAAACACACAAAAACACAAACACGCAGACGCACAAACACACAAAAACACAAACACACAGACACAAACACAAACACACAGAGGCACAAACACACAGACGCACAAACACACACAGACGCACAAACACAAACACACAGAGGCACAAACACGCAGACGCACAAACACACAGACGCACAAACACACAGACGCACAAACACAAACACACAGAGGCACAAACACGCAGACGCACAAACACACAGACGCACAAACACACAGACGCACAAACACAAACACACAGAGGCACAAACACAAACACACAGACACACAAACACACGGACGCACAAACACACAGACACAGACGCACAAACACACAGACGCACAAACACACAGACGCACAAACACAAACACACAGACACACAAACACAAACACACAAACACACAGGCGCACAAACACACAGACGCACAAACACACAGACGCACAAACACAAACACACAAACACACACAAACACAAACACACAGGTGCACAAACACACAGACGCACAAACACACAGATGCACAAACACAAACACACACAAACACAAACACACAAACACACAGACACAAACACACAAACACACAGACACAAACACACACACAAACACAAACACACAGACACAAACACACAGACACACAGACACAAACACACAAACACACAGACACAAACACACAGACACAAACACACAGACACAAACACACAAACACACAGACACAAACACACAGACACAAACACACAGACACACAGACGCACAAACACACAGACGCACAAACACACAAACACAAACACACAAACACACAGACGCACAAACACACAAACACACAAACACACAAACACACAAACACACAGACGCACAAACACAAACACACAGACGCACAAACACACAAACACGCAGATGCACAAACAAAAACACAAACACGCAAACACACAAACACACAGACACAAACACACAAACACACAGACACAAACACACAAACACACAGACACAAACACACAGACGCACAAACACACAAACACGCAGACGCACAAACAAAAACAGTGAGGTGAGGTGGGGTTTTCTTCACCTGTGGTTGGACATCACATTCACTTTCTTTAAAGCTTAATTTTTCTTTTAACTTTCCTCTTGGAGGCCGCGTCAGACGCTTTTGTCCTGGACATGTTATTGATTGTTATTGTGTGGAATGTTCCACAGTACGGCTTTAGACCTTTATATCCTCATGGAGACCAAACCAGGTCAGGTCTGTGGAGAGGCGACCCTGCTCGCAGTCAGAATGCCTGTATTTCTAGGGATTTTTGAGGTTTAGTCCTGGTTTAGTCCTGGTTTACACCTGGTTTAGTCCTGGTTTAGTCCTGGTTTAGTCCTGGTTTAGTCCTGGTTTAGTCCTGGTTTACACCTGGTTTAGTCCTGGTTTAGTCCTGGTTTAGTCCTGGTTTAGTCCTGGTTTAGACCTGGTTCAGTCCTGGTTCAGTCCTGGTTCAGTCCTGGTTCAGTCCTGGTTCAGTCCTGGTTTAGTCCTGGTTTAGTCCTGGTTTAGACCTGGTTTAGACCTGGTTCAGTCCTGGTTCAGTCCTGGTTTACACCTGGTTTACACCTGGTTTAGACCTGGTTCAGTCCTGGTTCAGTCCTGGTTTACACCTGGTTTACACCTGGTTCAGTCCTGGTTTAGTCCTGGTTCAGTCCTGGTTCAGTCCTGGTTTAGTCCTGGTTTAGTCCTGGTTTAGTCCTGGTTTAGACCTGGTTTAGTCCTGGTTCAGTCCTGGTTCAGTCCTGGTTCAGTCCTGGTTTAGTCCTGGTTCAGTCCTGGTTTAGACCTGGTTTAGTCCTGGTTCAGTCCTGGTTCAGTCCTGGTTTAGTCCTGGTTCAGTCCTGGTTTAGTCCTGGTTCAGTCCTGGTTCAGTCCTGGTTCAGTCCTGGTTTAGACCTGGTTTAGTCCTGGTTTAGTCCTGGTTTAGTCCTGGTTTAGTCCTGGTTCAGTCCTGGTTCAGTCCTGGTTCAGTCCTGGTTTAGTCCTGGTTCAGTCCTGGTTCAGTCCTGGTTTAGACGTGGTTTAGTCTTGGTTTAGTCTTGGTTCAGTCCTGGTTCAGTCCTGGTTCAGTCCTGGTTTAGACGTGGTTTAGTCTTGGTTTAGTCTTGGTTTAGACCTGGTTCAGTCCTGGTTTAGACCTGGTTTAGTCCTGGTTCAGTCCTGGTTCAGTCCTGGTTTAGTCCTGGTTTACTCACGGGGAAGGGGGTGTTTCCCTCCTGGATCACGAAGCCCTCGATGAGGTGTGTGAGGATGGGGGACCTTCCCGGGAGCTGCTCCGGTTTGTGCTCCCCGTCCTGAGTCCTGCTGCTCCTGCCGCTCCCGGTGCCCGAGGTCATGGCGGGAGGAGCAGGGGCAGGAGCAGGGGCAGAGGGCAGGGGCAGGGGCAGAGGGCAGGGGCAGGGGCAGGAGCAGGGGCAGGGGCAGAGGGCAGGAGCAGGAGCAGGGGCAGGAGCAGGAGCAGGGGCAGGGGCAGAGGGCAGGAGCAGGAGCAGGGGCAGGAGCAGGGGCAGAGGGCAGGAGCAGGGGCAGAGGGCAGGGGCAGGAGCAGGGGCAGAGGGCAGGAGCAGGAGCAGGGGCAGGGGCAGGAGCAGGGGCAGGGGCAGAGGGCAGGAGCAGGGGCAGAGGGCAGGAGCAGGGGCAGGAGCAGGGGCAGGCGGCAGGAGCAGGGGCAGGGGCAGGGGCAGAGGGCAGGAGCCGGGTCTGGGGCAGCCCGGGCTCCGGTTCCTCCTCGGACGCTCCCGCGCGCTCTTCTGCCGGAGCTTGGCGGGGCAGGCGCGCGCACACCCCGCGCGTGGATCTGCGTGAAAAGATGAAAACACGAGCTCACGAGCAGAAACCCGCACGTGGAGCTACAGCGTAAAGCTTTACGTCATGAGATCACAGATCTGTGCGCGTTTGTCACAGATTCAGCTCGTGCGCTCGGGTCTAAAGTGGAGCTCGTGAACTTTTGTGATGACGTGAACAGAACCACGTCCACGTGCGCCAATAACAAAGGACAAAAGTAACGCGAAATGTTCCACAGACCGTGGATCCTCAGACCGTGGATCCTCAGCCCGGAGCGCTGCGCCTCTCGGTAACAATAGTCGAGGGAAGAGCTCTTTGTTCCCCGCGTCCCCGCTCCGCGCTCCCGGTGTCCCGTGTCCCGGTGGCCCGGCGGCACCACGGGCCCGTGCGCGCTCTCGGTGCCGCTCCTGTGACCGCTGCTCTCGGCCGCGGGGACCCGCTCAGCTCCGGTTCATTTCACAACAACTTTTCCTCCATAAGTTCTTTCTCCAGCGGCAGAAACACCAACACTCCGAGACTTCCGACTCACGCCCTTTCACAATAAAAGCCCCTTCTGTCTGCACACCACACACCAGGGCCTCACCGGGGTCTCACCAGGGCCCCACCAGGGCCCCACCAGGGCCTCACCAGTACCGGAGTACAGTTACTCTAATAGAGCCATGACAATCCAGACATATGCGCACGAACCATGAGCGCAAACCTGCGCCACAAGAACTACTGCTGCGCTTTTATTCCCAAAGTCTCCGCACTCCTGTCCTGCTGGAGAGAGAGAGAGAGAGAGAGAGAGAGAGAGAGAGAGAGAGAGGGAGGAGAGGAGGAGGAGAGGAGGAGGGGGGGCGCTGGGCACGGGTCCGCGGGGCAGAGCGCTGGGGCCGTATCACGGCCGCACAGAGGCGCATAGAGGTAGAGGCGCACAGAGGCGCACAGAGGTAGAGGCGCAGGACGCGGGGCGCGGGCTCATGTCTCCGGTGGTGGACCTGATGAAGAAGGACTGCTTCGCCTCGGGGACCTTGAGTTCGGCTTCTCTCAAACACAGATTCATCCGGAGGAGGAAAGTGGCCCCGGGGCCGCAGAGACCTGCGGACAGCGGGGACCAACTTTACAGGTAGCTCCAGCTCTTTAGAAAATACAGATGTACTTTTCTGTTTATGTTGAGCCATATCTGCCCAGGCCTGAGGTCCACGGTCAGTTTTATATTTGATTTGGACTAAAACCACAGCGGCCCGGGCCCCAGTGCAGCTGTGATGTGTTCTGTCGAGTGTTTTTCATTAAACTATTATTTTACTTTAACATTTGTCTCAGTTTTAGTGTTTTCCCTCCGGTTCCATCTTAGGCCTGAGGTGCGGTGCTCTGCTCGGCCTGATGGAGCCTGTTAGATGGTTTAAACAGAAACCTAAAGAAACAGTCGCCCGGTGAGACGCGGATCTGTTGCTTTTTATTGACAAAATGTCGCTTTAGGAAGAATTCTGGGCCTGTTTCTGGAGCTCATTTTTGGAAGTTTTTTTCTCCAAATGAGTTTTTATATATATATATTTTTTGTTTGTAAACTTTTTCTATAGTTTTTGTCTTGATTTCGTGTCATGATGAGGGAAGTGCTCCTCACACTGCCCTCCTCTCACAGGTGCCCCCTGGTGGCGGTGTGCGGCCGCAGTCCCACAGTGCAGCGCGTCCTGGCCGCGTGCGTCCTGTCGCTGCTGGCTCTGCTGGGGGCCGTGACCTCTGACCTCAGGGCTCAGCTGGAGCTGCTTCACTCCACAGACTGTGCCCTGTCCGAGCTCACGTCCTGCAGGAGCGCGGGGCTCCTGGAGCTGGTGGGCAAACTGCAGCTCCTCAGGCGTGTGTGGAGGTCCCGGAGCTCCAGCTCTGGAGAGAAGGAGGAGGAGGAGGTGCTGAGGGCCCTGGCTCATCTCTGCAGGGACACAGAGGAACTGACCTGTGCAGAGGAGCTGAGCGCTGTGTGCTCCACCATCAGCTCCACCATCAGCTCCAACATCAGCTCCAACAGCAGCAGGAGCCTCAGGGAGGACCTCCACTCATCCACGGAGGACCTCCACACGTCCATGGAGGACCTCCACACGTCCAGGGAGGACCTCCACACGTCCAGGGAGGACCTCCACTCGTCCAGGGAGGACAGTGGCATCTGTGTCTTCTCCACTGGGATCTGGGAGCTGCTGGAGCTCTGGGGGCCTCTCCCTGACGCTGTGCTGAGGGTGAAGGAGCACCCTCTCTGGGCACATGTTCTCTCCGTCAGACTCCTGGTATCCTTTGAGGAGCTGTACCTGCAGCTGGCAGAGCTCCACAGCAGACCTGTCCCGGAGGACTTCCAGCAGAGGTGGACCTTTGTGTCCAGATGGTTGGAGCTGAGCCGGCTGCTCTCTGCTCCTCTGTGTGAGTGCTGGACCCAGAACATGGGGGAGACGGGGAACTCCAGCCTGGACCTGCTCAGCCTCAGACTGTGGGAGCTTCCAGAGGAGCAGTGGCCCCTGCTCTCCTCCGGCGTGGAGGCCCTCAGGAGCGCTCAGCTCTGTGTGTCTGAGCGGGCGCAGAGGGCCCTGCGGCTGGAGGCCCGTGCCCTCTCCTCGGGCCTCAGTCAGAGGCTGTGTCTGCTGGGACTGGCCTGCCTCATCTACCCCCTGGTCATTTGCTCCTTCAAACAGATGACGGCCTGGATCCAGGACTACGCCCAGAGCCTGAAGGAGAAGACCGCAGACCTGAAGAGGCAGAGGCAGCTGGCCGAGGACCTGCTGCACCAGATGCTGCCCAAGACTGTGGCCAAACAGCTGCGAAAGCACCGGCACGTGGAGGCCGAGAGCTACGATAAGGTACGAACACGACATGATCTCAGGCTGTTCTTCTCTACGTCTTTACTTCATGACTAATATTAAACTCTGCCCGACCCCAGTCCGTGCAGTCGCATACGAGCCGGGCCTGTGGAGCCTTGTGGTGTGAGGAGCACTTCTTGAGCTGGGACCAGATGAGCCGCAGACTCTTTGTTCCTTTGTGCCTGTAATTGGCTGTAATTGCCGTGTTCCATATTCATGAGCAGATAAAACAGGCTGGAGCATCATAATGGCCCCGTGATATTGAACTGTGTGATTGAAGACGCACGAGCAGCTGTGCCGGGCGGGGCCGTGGGGAGGGGCGGGGCCAGTGTGAGGGGCGGGGCTACGGGGAGGGGCCAATGTGAGGGGCGGGGCCGTGGGGAGGTGCCGGGCCAGTGTGAGGGGCGGGGCTACGGGGAGTGGCGGGGCCAGTGTGAGGGGCGGGGCCGTGGGGAGGGGCGGGGCCAGTGTGAGGGGCGGGGCTACGGGGAGGGGCCAATGTGAGGGGCGGGGCCGTGGGGAGGGGCCGGGCCAGTGTGAGGGGCGGGGCTACGGGGAGGGGCGGGGCCAGTGTGAGGGGCGGGGCCGTGGGGAGGGGCCGGGCCAGTGTGAGGGGCGGGGCTACGGGGAGGGGCGGAGCCAGTGTGAGGGGCCGAGCCTCATTTCAAAACTAATAATTAGTCTATTTACTATTTATTAACACAGTCTCCCCTCTGTGTACTGCAAACTATAGTAGTACTGTGTACTTCTACTGTACTATGGTACTGTGTACTCGTGTACTACTGTGTAGTGCAGGTATCAAAATAATTGTCACCCAAATATGACTTGATTCTAAAAGCAGATGAACACAGAGGTGTGAACAGAAGAGCAGAGTTAGAACATCTGATCTGGAGCTGAACATTTGCATTAGTCCCTGAGGTGAGGCTGGACCAGAACCAGAACCGAGTCGTATTTGTAGTGTTAATATTTACTCTTCAGGACAAAGTATTACAAAAACATATCCTCCATGGCATCTGGATCAGAGTACTGTAGGACAGTGTGTACTGTAGTACTCTGCGTACTGTAGTACTCCGTGTACTGTAGTACTCTGCGTACTGTAGTACTCTGTGTACAGTAGTACTCTGTGTACTGTAGTACTCCGTGTACCGTAGTACTCCGTGTACTGTAGTACTCTGTGTACTGTAGTACTCCGTGTACTGTAGTACTCCGTGTACTGTAGTACTCTGCGTACTGTAGTACTCTGCATACTGTAGTACTCTGCATACTGTCGTACTCTGTGTACTGTAGTACTCTGCGTACTGTAGTACTCTGTGTACTGTAGTACTCTGTGTACAGTAGTACTCTGTGTACAGTAGTACTCTGTGTACTGTAGTACTCTGCATACTGTAGTACTCTGCATACTGTCGTACTCTGCGTACAGTAGTACTCTGTGTACTGTAGTACTCTGTGTACTGTAGTAATCTGTGTACTGTAGTACTCTGTGTACTGTAGTACTCCGCGTACTGTAGTACTCCGTGTACTGTAGTACTCTGTGTACTGTAGGACTCTATGTACTGTAGTACTTTGTGTACTGTAGTACTCTGCGTACTGTAGTACTCTGTGTACTGTAGTACTCTGCGTACTGTAGTACTCTGTGTACTGTAGTACTCTGTGTACTGTAGTACTCTGAACTCTAAACCCTGCCTTGCCTCCTGCAGGTCACCATCTTCTTCTCAGACATCGTGGGCTTCACGTCCATCTCTGCGTCCTGTCGCCCCCTGCAGGTGGTGGAGATGCTCAACAATCTGTACATGTGTTTCGACACTCGCATCGACTCCTACGACGTCTACAAGGTAAAGCCCTGTGCTGCCCCCTGCTGCCCCTTGCTGCCCCCTGCTGCCCCCTGCTGCCCCCTGCAGGCACCTGCAGGCCCCTGCAGGCCCACACGGCTCCAATCAAAACCCACAGTGTAAGTCTTTGCGTCTGGAGATTTTAAGTCTTTGCGTCTGGAGATTTTAAGTCTTTGCGTCTGGAGATTTTAAGTCTTTGCGATCGGAGATTTTAAGTCTTTGCGATCGGAGATTTTAAGTGTTTGTGATTGGAGATTTTAAGACTTTGAGAGATGAGATTTAAAATCTCTTCAGATTCACCTCGTGTCTGTGGTGTTTGCACTTTTTATCGCATGTATAAAAATCGTCAAAGACCGAAAAATCCTGTAGTGTGTGGCGGCCTTTAGTCCACTTCTTTATACAGTCTGTCGTGTCTGTGTGTACATATGTCGTGTGTGTACGTCTGTTGTGTGTGTGTGTACATATGTCGTGTGTGTGTGTACGTCTGTCGTGTGTGTCTGTTGTGTGTGTGTATGTCTGTCGTGTGTGTGTACGTCTGTCGTGTGTGTGTGTGTCTGTCGTGTGTGTGTCTGTCATGTGTGTGTGTGTCTGTGGTGTGTGTGTGTCTGTCGTGTGTGTGTGTCTGTGGTGTGTGTGTGTCTGTGGTGTGTGTGTGTCTGTCGTGTGTGTGTGTACATATGTCGTGTGTGTGTGTACGTCTGTCGTGTGTGTGTGTACGTCTGTCATGTGTGTGTGTCTGTCGTGTGTGTGTCTGTCGTGTGTGTGTGTCTGTGGTGTGTGTGTGTCTGTGGTGTGTGTGTGTCTGTGGTGTGTGTGTGTCTGTCGTGTGTGTGTGTCTGTGGTGTGTGTGTGTCTGTGGTGTGTGTGTGTCTGTGGTGTGTGTGTGTACGTCTGTCATGTGTGTGTGTCTGTCGTGTGTGTGTCTGTCGTGTGTGTGTGTCTGTCGTGTGTGTGTGTCTGTGGTGTGTGTGTGTCTGTCGTGTGTGTGTGTACGTCTGTCATGTGTGTGTGTCTGTCGTGTGTGTGTCTGTCGTGTGTGTGTGTCTGTCGTGTGTGTGTCTGTCGTGTGTGTGTGTCCATGGCTCCGTGTGTGCGTTGGCCCCAGGTGGAGACCATCGGTGACGCGTACATGGTGGTCAGCGGGCTCCCGGAGAGGAACGGGGACCGACACGCCGACGAGATCGCCAAGATGGCCCTGGACCTGGTGGCGGCCGTCAGACAGGTGTCCATCCCCCACATGCCCGCCCAGAGACTGCAGCTGAGAGCGGGCATCCACACAGGTACGAGGCCCCGCCCCCACAGGTACCAGGCCCCGCCCCACAGTCACCTGAGGCTCTAAAGGGGCCGAGTTACTCTGTTTTCTGCTCTGTTCTAATGTCGTTCCCTCCTCACACTCAGAGCTGGAGTCGTGTTTGTTTCATTCACATGTTTGAGTGACTCTTTATTATTCGTCTGTTACATCTGCAAAGCTCCAGACGCTCTGTTCCACCTCGTGATGTCATGAAGTGGTAGTTTCTCCTTTTCCCTTTTTTTTTTTTTTAATTTATTTTATTTTTTTTATTTTATTTTGCTGTCACCAGGTGTACAAACATATGGCATTGCAATTACATATCACAGGTATAGTGCATTTACATACATTAGACAGCAGAGAAAAAGGGAAGAGGGTATAGGTGTATGTATATGGGTGTGTGTGTGTGTGTGTGTGTGTGTGTGTGTGTGTGTGTGTGTGTGTGTGTGTGTGTGTGTGTGTGTGTGTGGATGTGGGTGTGGGTGTGGGTGTAACATTGTGGGTCGTATGAAGGACAGTTAGATAATTAGAGAAAAGCAGGTTCAAAGGGTGATTGGCAGTCAGAGTAGAACAATAATAATAATAATAAATAAAATAGAATAAGTAAATAAATAATAACAATAATGACAATGATAACAATAATAATAATAATGATAATAATAATAATAATAATAATAATAATAATAATAATAATAATAATAATAATGGAGAAAGTGTATATTGGAAAAGGATGTGATGTTGGTGCAGTGGGATATTATGGCTGTGTTGTGAGCTGTAAGAGAGGTATGGTAAGGTGGTTTGTGATACTGTGGTGGTGTTGGTAATAACAGTAACAAATAGTTAGTTATTAAGACCCATGCATGGGGTGTGATCCTTGATTCATTTTGTTTATTTTTCGATGTTGCTGTCATACAGTTGAGTGAGTTTTTGTCCATTTGTTATGATTTTAAAAGTGATTCTTTGTGGAGGATTGTGAGATGTAGTGGTGCAAAAAAAAAAAAAAAAGGGTTGTCTGCGGTCTCAAGGTGTGTAGCCTTGTCCGCAGACCCCCCTATTTGTTTTTTGTGGGAATGGAGGTTTGCCCTAAGCTAATGTTGCATTAAAAAAAGACAGGAGAAGAGGACCAACAGGCCAGAGGTGTGTGGCCTCCAGTCTCTGGTCCCCCTGCCCCGCTTGCCCTATTCTATGGATATATTTTTGAGTGTTTGTTTGACAGCAAGATGGGTTGATGATAATAATAATAATAATAATAATAATAATAATAATAATAATAATAATAATAATAGTATACAAATTCTAACTATTTGATATGTTCTTACCACAGAGATATGAGTGTATTTGTGTGATTAGTAGTGGAGTATTATGGAAGCCAGAGAGTGGAGAGTGGAGATATGGTGGGGCTCTGCTCTGAATGTGATGGGTGATATTCTAAGGAGAAGTGGTCCGCAATGAAGTTTTTCCATGTGTTAAAGTGTATTTTTTTTCGGCTTTTCCAATTAACTAATATGACTTTCTTGGCGATAGTTAGCGACACAAGTAGATGTTTTGTATTGTATTGGTTGAGAGTGGTTGTGGAAGTATCACCAAGAATGCACAGAGAGGGGGACAATGGGATGTGGCAGCCAAATATTATGGAAAGTGATTGAGTGATGGTTTTCCAGAATGTACAGACGGGAGTGCAGTGCCAAAATGCATGTAGATAGTTGTCCCTTTCCCCTTGTGTGCAGTGTGAACATATGTCTGTTGTGAAACCCATTTTTGATAGTTTGTAACCTGTATAGTGGCATCTATGGAGAATCTTGAACTGTATCAGCTGTAAGTTGGAGTTTGTGGTCATTGAATAAATATTTTTGCAGATTTCGGTCCAGAAATTGGCATTGGGAGCAATTTCCAAGTCCTGTTGCCATTTGTTAATTGGTAGTGAGTTTTGAGTGTCGGTTTTTGCAATTAGTTTATATGTTTTTGAGTTAATTTTCTTTGGGGATAAATTGAGAAATTCCATAATTTGATTAGGGGGGTCTGGTTTAAATTGAGTTAAGATGTTTGTTTGTTTTTGAAGTATTGATTTTAGTTGCAAGTATTCTAAGAAGCAATTGCTCCCAATGCCATATTTCTGGACCAGTTGTGTGAATGGTGTTACAGTATTGTTGGTAAGAATGTGACCTAAATGTGTGATTCCTTTGTTTGCCCAGAGATGAAAATTGAGTGGTTTATTGTTGCTTGTAAGTTCAGGGTTTTGCCAGATAGGGGTGTATATGGATGGTGTAAGTGGGATGTTATTTATGTCGTAGAGTTTCCACCAGGCCGTCAGAGCTGATGATATTGTGGGCGCTTGAAATAAAGGGGTTTTCTTTATTGATTTATTCAAGAAGGGTAAATCTGATATTTTGATTTTATTGCAGATGGATTGTTCAATGTCTGTCCAAATTTGGTCGTCTGTGTCCGGATGAGTCCATTTATAGATGATCTGTAGTTGGTTAGCTAGTGCATAGTGGTAGAAATTTGGTGCGTTGAGGCCTCCTTGGAGCTTAGGTTTCTGAAGGGTACTAAGTTTTATACGTGGGGTTTTATTTTTCCAGTAGAATTTATTGATGATTGAATCGAGTGATTTGAACCAGGATGGGGTGGGTTGTACTGGGGTCATTGAGAAAAGGTAGTTGACTTTGGGTAGTATTGACATCTTTACCAGGGAGATTCTGCCTGCTATTGAAATGGGGAGATTGTTCCAGCGTTTCAGGTCGAGTTCGATTTGTTTAAGGAGTTGGGAGAAGTTGAGGGTAAACAGCTCTGACAGCCTGGGGGAAACCCTTATTCCAAGGTAAGTGATGTGATTGGGAGAAAGTGGGATTGGGATGTTTGTTGCTGCCACATCCCAACTATTGGATTGTATAGGAAGGATTGATGATTTGGTCCAGTTTCTGGAATATTGACATATTTTCGAAAATGATTCTATAAGTTCTATTGCGTGGTGGAGGGAAGAGGATGGATTCTGTAGAAAAAGGAGGATGTCGTCTGCGTAGAGGCTTATTTTATGTTCGATGTTTTGTGTCTGGATTCCCTTGATATTGCTGTTTTGACGAATTGCTGCTGCAAGTGGCTCTATGAAAATTAAGAATAATAAAGGAGAGAGTGGGCATCCCTGACGGTTTCCTCGGTGTAGTGTGAATCGACGTGATGTTAGACCATTTGTTATGACAGTAGCTGTAGGTGAGGTATAAAGAATCTTTATCCAGTTAGTGAATGACTCCCGAAAGCCAAACCTCTCGAGTGTGGCAATCAGGAAAGTCCAGTCGACCCTATCAAATGCCTTCTCTGCATCCAGGGATGTTATGATGGTTTTTTGTTGTTGTGTTATTGACCAGTGAATTAAATTGAACAGTCTTCGGGTGTTAGTGGATGAATATCTTCCTTTGACAAAACCTGTTTGGTCTGGATGGATGATTGATGGGATTACAGTTTCCAGTCGGTGGGCTAGAGCTTTGGCAATGATTTTTGTGTCTACATTGATGAGAGAAATAGGTCGGTAGTTGGCAGGGTGTTTGGGGTCTTTATTAGGTTTTAGTATTAAGGTTATAGTGGCTGAGTTCATATGGGGAAGAAGTTTAGAGTTTTTTTCGGTGTCTTGTAGCATACGAATGAATAATGGTGAGAGTACTGGCCAGAAGTGCCTGTAGAACTCAGCAGGGAAGCCGTCAGGACCGGGTGATTTGTTATTGGGCATTGACTTGAGAGCAGAATATAGTTCTGATTCTGTAATTGGAGAGTCTAATCTTGATATTTGATTGGAAGAGAGGGTGGGCAGTTCGATGTTGTTGAGGAAAGAATGAATTTGTTTGGGATTTGGGTCAAGATCTGAAGAATATAGTTTGCTGTAGAAATGTTCAAATATTTTGTTTATTTCTGTGTGAGATGTTGTGTGCTTCCCTGCTGAGTTCATAATAATGGGAATTGATGTTTTTTCCTTATTTAGTTTAACCTGGTTCGCTAGATATTTACCTGATTTATTACCATGGAGGAAGTTTTCTTGTCTGAGTCTGTGGATGAGGAATTGAGTCCTTTTGTTTGTTATTTCGTTTAGTTTGTATTTTAATTTATTTAATTCCTTTTCTTGGTTCTCAGAAGGGTTGATCATATTTATTTGTTCCAGTTTATTTATTTCTTGTTCTAGATGTTTTTCTGTTTCTTTTTCCTTTTTTGACTTGTGTACAGAGAAGGCAATGATTCGGCCTGTAAGGACTGCCTGTCCTGCCTGCCACAGGAGAGAAGGCGATGAGCCTGGGGAGTCATTCAGATCCATGAAGGATGCCCACTCTCTCCGAAAAAAACTATCAAAGTCTGGATCTGAGAGTAGAGATATGTTCTCCTTTTCCCTTTAGTTCAGTCAAGATCGGCGACTCCAGGACTGAAATGATCCAAATGATTCTAGTGAGAAACAAAACTCCAGCTCTGTTTTTGAGGAGGAAACAACATTAGAACAGGACTTAAAGCTCACAGAGTCAGTTTTGTATCATATGAGACCTTTAAAGTCTAAAAACCACAAAGATCGTTTAGTTTAGGTCAAACTGGTGAAATATCGGCTGCATTCACACTTAATTTGGTCCTGGATCTAGCAAAGTTTAATCCTGATGTAGACCTTGTTTAGTTCTGTTGTAGACCTGGTTTAATCCTGGTTTGGTCCTGGTTTAGTCCTGGTTTGGTCCTGGTTTAGTCCTGGTCTGGTCCTGGTCTGGTCCTGGTCTGGTCCTGGTTTATTCCTGGTCTGGTCCTGGTCTGGTCCTGGTCTGGTCCTGGTCTGGTCCTGGTTTATTCCTGGTCTGGTCCTGGTCTGGTCCTGGTCTGGTCCTGGTCTGGTCCTGGTCTGGTCCTGGTCTGGTTCTGGTCTGGTTCTGGTCTGGTCCTGGTCTGGTCCTGGTCTGGTCCTGGTTTAGTCCTGGTCTGGTCCTGGTCTGGTCCTGGTCTGGTCCTGGTTTAGTCCTGGTCTGGTCCTGGTTTAGTCCTGGTCTGGTCCTGGTCTGGTCCTGGTTTAGTCCTGGTCTGGTCCTGGTCTGATCCTGGTCTGGTCCTGGTTTAGTCCTGGTTTAGTCCTGGTCTGGTCTCTGCAGGTCCCTGTGTCGCCGGGATCGTCGGGTATAAGATGCCGCGATACTGTTTGTTTGGAGACACAGTGAACACGGCGTCCAGGATGGAGTCGACCAGCCTGCGTGAGTAACAGTGTGTGTGTGTGTGTGTGTGTGTGTGTGTGAGACATGTGTGTGTGTGTGTGTGTGTGACGTGTGTGTGTGTACAGTGTGAGTGTGTGTGTGTACAGTGTGTGTGTGTGTGAGTGTGTGTGTGTGACGTGTGTGTGACGTGTGTGTGTGTGTGTGTGTGTGAGTGTGTGTGACGTGTGTGTGTGTGAGTGTGTGTGTGTGTGAGTGCACAGTGTGTGTGTGTGACGTGTGTGACGTGTGTGTGTGTGTACAGTGTGTGTGTGTGACGTGTGTGTGTGTGACGTGTGTGTGTACAGTGTGTGACGTGTGTGTGTGTGACGTGTGTGTGACGTGTGTGTGACGTGTGTGTGACGCGTGTGTGTGACGCGTGTGTGTGACGCGTGTGTGTGACGCGTGTGTGTGTGTGACGTGTGTGTGACGTGTGTGTGTGTGACGTGTGTGTGACATGTGTGTGT
The DNA here is from genome assembly GCA_030686955.1 of Odontamblyopus rebecca. Classification (NCBI taxonomy): domain Eukaryota; kingdom Metazoa; phylum Chordata; class Actinopteri; order Gobiiformes; family Gobiidae; genus Odontamblyopus; species Odontamblyopus rebecca. Next base: position 2,337,715 of record CM060654.1, on the reverse strand, counting down.
GTGACGTGTGTGTGTGACGTGTGTGTGTGTGACGTGTGTGTGTGACGTGTGTGTGTGACGTGTGTGTGTGACGTGTGTGTGTGTCGTGTGTGTGTGACGTGTGTGTGACGTGTGTGTGTGTATGACATGTGTGTGTGTGTGACGTGTGTGTGTGTGACGTGTGTGTGTGTGACGTGTGTGTGTGACACGTGTGTGTGACGTGTGTGTGTGTATGACGTGTGTGTGTGTGACGTGTGTGTGTGACGTGTGTGTGTGTGTGACGTGTGTGTGTGACGTGTGTGTGTGTGACGTGTGTGTGTGACGTGTGTGTGTGTGACGTGTGTGTGTGACGTGTGTGTGTGACGTGTGTGTGTGTGTGAGACGTGTGTGTGTGTGACGTGTGTGTGTGACGTGTGTGTGTGTGACGTGTGTGTGTGTGACGTGTGTGTGTGTGACGTGTGTGTGTGTGACATGTGTGTGTGTGTGACGTGTGTGTGTGTGACGTGTGTGTGTGTGTGACGTGTGTGTGTGTGTGTGACGTGTGTGTGTGTGACGTGTGTGTGTGACGTGTGTGTGTGTGACGTGTGTGTGTGTGACGTGTGTGTGTGTGTGTGACGTGTGTGTGTGTGACGTGTGTGTGTGTGACGTGTGTGTGTGACGTGTGTGTGTGACGTGTGTGTGTGTGACGTGTGTGTGACGTGTGTGTGTGTGACGTGTGTGTGTGTGACGTGTGTGTGTGTGTGTGTGTGTGACGTGTGTGCGTGTGTGTGTGACGTGTGTGTGTGTGACGTGTGTGTGTGACGTGTGTGTGACGCGTGTGTGTGACGCGTGTGTGTGTGTGACGTGTGTGTGTGATGTGTGTGTGTGACGTGTGTGTGTGTCATGTGTTTGTGACATGTGTGTCGTGTGTGTGTGACATGTGTGTCGTGTGTGTGTGTGTGGTGTGTGTGTGTGTTGTGTGTGTGTGCCGTGTGTGTGTGACGTGTGTGTGTGTCGTGTGTGTGTGTGACGTGTGTGTGTGACGTGTGTGTGTGACGTGTGTGTGTGTGTGTGTGACATGTGTGTGTGACGTGTGTGTGTGTGACGTGTGTGTGTGTGACGTGTGTGTGACGTGTGTGTGTGTGACGTGTGTGTGTGTGACGTGTGTGTGTGACGTGTGTGTGTGACGTGTGTGTGTGTGTGTGTGTGTGTGTGTGTGACATGTGTGTGTGTGAGTGTGTGTCGTGTGTTTGTGACGTGTGTGTGTTTGTGACGTGTGTGTGTGTGACGTGTGTGTGTGTGACGTGTGTGTGACGTGTGTGTGACGTGTGTGTTTGTGACGTGTGTGTTTGTGACGTGTGTGTGTGACATGTGTGTGTGTCATGTGTTTGTGACATGTGTGTCGTGTGTGTGTGACATGTGTGTGTGACGTGTGTGTGACATGTGTGTGTGACGTGTGTGTGACGTGTGTGTGTGACATGTGTGTGTGTCATGTGTTTGTGACATGTGTGTCGTGTGTGTGTGACATGTGTGTCGTGTGTGTGTGACGTGTGTGTTGTGTGTTTGTGACATGTGTGTGTGTGTTTGTGACGTGTGTGTGTGACATGTGTGTGTGTGTGTGTGTGTGACGTGTGTGTGTGTGTGACGTGTGTGTGTGTGACGTGTGTGTGTGTGTGTGTGTGTGTGTGTGTGTGTGTGTGTGACGTGTGTGTGTGTGTGACGTGTGTGTGTGTGTGTGTGTGTGTGTGTGTGTGTGTGACGTGTGTGTGTGTGTGTGTGTGTGTGTGTGACGTGTGTGTGTGTGTGTGTGTGTGTGTGTGACGTGTGTGTGTGTGTGTGTGTGTGACGTGTGTGTGTGTGTGACGTGTGTGTGTGCAGCTCAGAAGATCCACATCAGCTCAGAGACGTATTTGGCCCTGGTCAAAGAAAACGCCTACGAGATGCAACTGCGAGGAGAAGTGGACATCAAGGTACCTCACTGCTGTCTCCTATGTCCTATGTCTCCTATGTCCTATGTCTCCTATGTCCTATGTCTCCTATGTCCTATGTCCTCTGTCTCCTCTGTCCTGTTTCCTCGGTGGAGATCTCACTGTGGCAGTGAGTCTGTCAAGGCAACAAACTAGTGCAGTGATGGGGGCAAGTTCTGAACTTCCACGTAAAACGACCATTTGCTTCACACTGAAGAAGTTTAACTCCACTTTAACCCATCTGACAACAGCCACGAGTCTAACAAACCAAACGCTCTGCCTGGTTCACTCATTAGTGTCTGGAATCGTCTGATGCCAGGGCCCTGCTGATGCCAGGGCCCTGCTGATGCCAGGGCCCCGGTGGCAGCAGTATCCCTGAGGCGCTCTGTGGTCGGCTGTGGTCAGAGCGCCCCCGTGTGGTGTGTGTGTGTTTCAGGGCAAAGGGAAGATGAGCACGTACTGGCTGGTGGGGCATAAGAACTACAGCGTGCAGAACGACAGCCTGGTGTGCCACTGGAACCCGAGCATGGCCCGAAAGAAGAGGGGCACCGTGGGCAGTCAGGGCTCCATCGCCACGGTGAGTTCCACTGTTCCACGGCGCCTCCAGGAGCAGATCTGACGCGTGAGTCCGTCCTGTAAACACCTGCCCTGTGTCCAGTCCTCAGCCACCGTCCAGAGTCTGACCGACAACCTGCCCACGCCGGCCTCCCTGCCCTCACCGGCCAATCAGACGCCTCCACAGCCCGAACCGGCCAATCAGACGCCTCCACAGCCCGAACCGGCCAATCAGAGGGCGGGGCTAGGCGTGGCGGTGCAGATGGAGACCTACGGGGGGAGCTATGGCACTCTGGGCTCTATGGTGGGGGGGCTGCAGGGGGGAGAGGGCAGCCCGAAACCCGAGAGGACAACGCCCAGAGACGCCCTCTCACCTGACCCCTGACCCCCACCTGACCCCTGACCTCTGACCCCTGACCCCCACCTGACTCCTGAGCGAATTTCCGAATCCTATTATGGCCACGCCACAGTTCGCTGACCTCTGAACTCTGCATCTGACTCTGGATCTTCCCGATGTCCCACAGAGCGAGACTGAACCTGCATTTGTTACCTTCACACTTCCCCGAAATAACAAATAATCTGATTGTAAAAGTCAAACTAGCGCTTATTTACATTCACATGCGGTCCATGGTCTTTAATAGTAAGGTTGCGCTTTTATTTTGGTGACTTCCGGTATTAGCGGAAGTGAAGGAAGTAAAGACAGACTGTTAACGGTAGAGAATAAAAACAACAGTGAAAAGTTATATAAAGAACCCAAAGACAGATATTAACGACAGCAGCAGTCGACAGAGGAACAAGGTTTGTTTTATTTGTTAATGTATATTTATTTGTATGTATATTTGATATTCTAATTTGTACTGAATGTTAAAATATTGATAACAGCGTAATGAGCTCGTAGTTATATGGTGTGTAGTAATTTCCGTTATTTTGTTCTTTCTAGTTCTTACGTTGGTTCTTTGACACGGAAGGAAAACATTACAAGTCATTTGACCATCAGTTCTGGCCTTTCGAATTTCGACTGGATGCTACACTTATTATAAAAATGGCATTTATTTGTTATTTGTTATTATTCTTCATAAATACCATGTCCTCCTACAGCAGCAAACGTCGCTCAAAAACTCTAAGGTCCATTTTTGACTCACATCATCTGTCCCGCGTTTATTTACTGGTTTATTTGACAGGGACAGTGCACATTAACAGCATCACAGCAAATGCGCCGGAATTAGCCAAAAGCCCATCTTTCAACTTGTTGTCGTTGTAAAAACTTCAGTGTTGGATGTCGCCCGTGTTACAGTTTTTATTTTCAGACCAATTTTCTGACCTTCTCATCTTCTGCTGGTCCAGATCACGTCTTTTTATTCGAGCCTTGAAGAGTTTGGCGAACTTTGGCACGGCCATAGTGGGATTCGGAAATTTGCCACCTCTGACCCCTGACCTCTGACCCCTGTCCCCTGACCTCTGACCCCTGACCTCTGTCTCCTGACCTCTGACCTCTGTCCCCTGACCTCTGACCTCTGTCCCCTGACCTCTGTCCCCTGACCTCTGAACCCTGTCCCCTGACCTCTGTCCCCTGTCCCCTGACCTCTGTCCCCTGACCTCTGACCTCTGACCCCTGACCTCTGACCCCTGACCTCTGACCTCTGCGCCAGGTCACTCCGATTTTTTTTTTCCTCTCCTCCTCTCCATGTTCACGTCTCCGATCTTTAAAGATGCACTGTGGAACTTTTTCTGGTATTGGGTCCGCCGCCTGCTTGTCTCCATGGAGATGTTGATGCTTTTTCTGGAATTTTTCGCAGTGTGACTTTGCTCTCACTGTCGAGCCGTGACTCAACCAGGTCCAGGTACCCGTCAGCTCTGTGGAGAGGCGAGCAGAATAAATGACAGAGAAATAAAAACTCCTGTGACCGAAAATGTTACCGTGAGGCCACAGTTATAGACTGTAAACGTGAAAGGACGGAGCTCACGCTAAGTCGCCACGTTTCAGCCGCCACGTTTCAGCCGCCACGTTTCAGCCGCCACGTTCCAAACAGGAAGTGACTCTGGGCACTTGTATTAACCCACTCTGAATGATCCCAGGGTTTTTATTTCACTGTTTTGTCCGTAATCTTCGCTGACGTCGTTCCGTTTCATTAAAGACAGTAGAATATCACATTTAACAAAATATAATCATAAACAAGACACAAAAACATAGAACAACATAATATAAAACAACAAAACTGCCCCAAACACACAGATTTAATAAATAAAACAGAAGTACTGTGGTGCAGCGTAACCACACTGCTGCTCCTCCTTAGATTTATATTTTGGCCAATTCATAATTTAATTTAACCTTTTTGTTTTACCACCATTTTGAATAAACATTTTTATTCTCTGTACTAATATTATTTTCACCGTCCTCATTTCCTTTACTTTTTACTACAATCGTAAAGCGTCATTTTAAAGCCATTTTCTTTTTCTTCCACCCTTTTTTCTTTTTATTATTATTTTATTAGAACTTTTAACATAAATTATCTTTTTTTACTCTAAATTTTGAATTGTCTTTATGAATTATGAATTACCAATATAATTACTACATCAGATCAAAACCAGGACTAAACCAGGACTATCGCAATTTTTAACTCTTTTAATTTTTAACTCTTTTTTTTAATATGACTTCAGTATAGAGACTAAAAATGTTTATTAAAAATGGCTGGAAAAAATTATTAACAGATTTGTCTAATTAAAATTAACAGGAACAGGGTCCAATTCTGGGCCCTAAAACTCGTCTGCTGCCCGTGAGCTCCCACCAGAAAAGTCCCACGGTGCATCTTTAATAAAAGAACAAAGAGAACGTTGATGTCGTTAAAGATGCTGTTGGTGTAACGTGACTGTAAAAGAATTTAGAGTTTAGAATAAAAAAAACGAAGCTGTGAAGAATTCTCATTTCTCTGTGTGATCTTATGACGAGCTAAAAGTGCGACCGAACACCTGACTCCGCCCACACCAGCAGGGCAGTCGTGTGTGATGTCACGTACTACAGGAAACAGCAGGTTCCACAGGAGGCAGAACGCGACACATTTAGAAACACGAATCTGCAAACGGGACGAGTGTGAACTGAAACTGACGAAAGAAAAAGGACGAAGAACTGAAGACGATCAAACACCAACAGGACAACTGACGCACGGGGAGGGCATCTGACGCACGGGGAGGGCATCTGACACACGGGGAGGGCATCTGACGCACGGGGAGGGCATCTGACACACGGGGAGGGCATCTGACGCACAGGGAGGGCATCTGACGCACGGGGAGGGCATCTGACACACTGTTACGGTGTCCTATTGCTGAAGAATGAGATTAAGGACCTTAAAATAAAGTTTGATTTGGTGGAATTATTCCCATTACTAATTATTACGGCCATACCGGCTCGTCAAAGCCTGATCCCGTCAGATCTCAGAAGCTAAGCAGGGCCGGGCCTGGTTAGTACTTGGATGGGAGACCACTGGGAATTCCAGGTGCCACAGTGGGGCCAGTGGCAAAAACTGTCGTAGTGTCCTTAGGCAAGGCACATCACCCACATTGCCTAGTATGAAAGTGGTGTGTGCGTGAGTGTTGGTGGTGGTCGGAGGGGCCGATGGTGCAGACTGGCAGCCTCGCTTCCGCCAGCCTGCCCCAGGGCAGCTGTGGCTACAATAGTAGTTTATCACCACCGGGTCTGGAGTGAATGAATAATGCTCTGTAAAGCGTCTTTGAGTGTCCTGAAAAGCGCTGTATAAAACTGATGCATTATTATTATTATTATTATTACAACTGCACCCAGGGAATAATCGCTTCAGGATTTTATTTATTTAAGTTTATTTATTTTTTTCTTTAGTTATTTGATCACAGTTGTTGATTTTATTTATTTATTTATTTATTTATTTATTTATTTATTTATTTATTTATTTATTTATTTATTTATTTATTTATTTATTTATTACATTTTTGCTGTTATTTGTAAGTCGCGTTGAAAGTTCACACTCCTCACCAGCAGGTGGCGGTAATGCACCAGTTTCGTTCGCCGACCGTCAATAAAACCTCATAAAAAGAAGCGACCTACGGTTTTTGTTCACAGTTGTGTTTTTATTTTTGCTGTGTTTCATTGTGATCTTTGCGCGGCGCCTTTTCGCTTGTAACTGAGGTTCTGAAGTATTAATAATAATAATAAAAATATAAAAATAAAGAAGCTAGCTACGTCTACTGCGCATGCGCACCACCCCCAGCGTTTAAATGGCTCTTGTCGATCTGAGCTCCGGAAAATAAACTGAATAAAACTGAATATAACTGTGGTTTCATGCACCATGGATGTATTAAACTAACCCGATATGTTCCCGATCTGTGCCCGGGGCTCAGGGGGAGTCGGGTTCAGCCCTAATGACGCAGGTACGACACATTTTAAGCGTGTTTTGGTTTTATTGTTTGTTTGGAGCCAGTGAGACCTGCGGCAGAACAGCTGTTTGGATTTAAGATTTGATTTTACAGTTATCTTTTTCATTATACTATTTTATAATATAAGGTGACCAGACGTCCCCGTGGCAGTCCCAGTTTTATACAAGAAATGGCCCAAGTGTCCCTATTTTGGACCAAAACCAGGTTTAAACTAAGACTAAACCAGGACTACATCAGGACTAAAGCAGGACTAAACCAGGACTACATCGGGACTAAACCAGGACTACATCAGGACTAAACCAGGACTACATCAGGACTAAACCAGGACTACATCAGTACTAAACCAGGACTACATCGGGACTAAACCAGGACTAAACCAAGACTAAACCAGGACTACATCAGGACTAAACCAAGACTAAACCAAGACTAAACCAAGACTAAACCAAGACTAAACCAAGACTAAACCAGGACTAAACCAAGACTAAACCGGGACTAAACCAGGACTACATCAGGACTAAACCAGGACTACATCAGGTCTAAACCAGGACTAAACCAGGGCTACACCAGGACTAAACTGAGACTACATCAGGTCTAAACCAGGACTACACCAGCACTACACCAGGACTAAACCAGGACTACACCAGGACTAAACCAGGACTACACCAGGACTACACCAGGACTACACCAGGACTACATCAGGCCTACCACACGTTTAACTAATCTGATCCTTACCAACAGTAAAGAGAAGCCTAAACTGCATAAAATTAGTTTTGCCAAAAAACACAAATCCGTGTTTGTGAACCACCATAAAGCAAAAAAGAAAATCAGTGTCAGAATCCCTCAGATCATGAGACGAGAACACACAACCTCACACACTCTGTTCACTCTTTGATTTACACCAAACATCCAAACCCCAGTGTGTCCCCGTTTAGAGGTTAGAAAATTCACCCTGCAGCCTGAGATATGAGCGTCACCCGACTGTTAACCGAGTGTAGATTATTGCTCAAGTTAGTTATAATTATCCTGTAATTCGAGGAACTAAATCTGTGTTGACATTTCCTGTAACCAAACCACCAGAGCGGCAACTGTATGAATTAACTTCTGTCTCTAACTAAACCGGAACGAAATCCAAATCTCTCTGGACCAGATTTACACCAGAGTTTCCTTTCTTTCATTCTTTTTTTTTTTTGTACTTTCTTTCATTCGTTCATTCAGTCGATCTTTCTTTTGTTCTTTTTGTTCTTTCTTTAGTTTTTCTTTCTTTCATTTGTTCTTTCTCTTTCATTTTTTTCTTTTTTTTGTTTCATTCTTTCCTTCGTTCACTTGGGTGTTCTTTCTTTCTTTTGTTCTTTCATTCTTTTTTCATTCTTTCATTTCTCTCTTTCATTCTTTCTTTTTTGTTATTTTTCTTTCATTCTTTTGTTCTTTCATTCTTTCCTTTTCGTTCTTTCTCTCTTTCATTCTTTCTTCGTTGTTTCTTTCTTTCGTTCATATTCCATCTCCATCTCTCTGGACCAGATTTATTCCAATATAAAACTGTGAATCTGCTCCTTTTTCCTCTAAAAATGCTTCACAGACTTAATCCACAGAATGAAGATGTAAAAGTGCTTAGAACAGTTATTTCTTCATGTCGTCTGCACTGAAACGGAGCAAAGGATCATGGTCTATGTAGTTCCCTCTGTTTTTTAGCTATTTCTGCATCAGAACTGTTCATTTAAGCAAAGACACTGGGGATTCGATATATTGTGATGCTCCAGATTATTGGACCTTTGACCAGATTTACGTTATTGTTACGTCCTTATGAACCAAAGTCTTATTTTTACTGTCTGAATGTGGGTTTGAGAAAAACATGTTTAATTTTGTTTTACAGTTTGTACGTTTGTGAAGGCAAAGACGGCGATGGAAAGATGCAGCGAGGTGTTTGATTTCGTGTCCAGGGGGCAGTACCCAGAGGGGTTCAGTAAATCTCAGAAGTTGAGCTTAAAACGTTACGCTCAGAAGTTCACGGTGACCGGTGAGTGGACGAAGATGCGTTCACATTTCTCCGTGTGTTTGTTTCTCACTGCGTTTGTGGCTGCAGAAGGACAGCTCTTCTACAGAAACAGGAGAGTGATCCAGACCAGGGCAGAAGCTCAGGCACTTTTCACTGAATTCCACTCGTCTCCCGCCGGGAAACACGCCGGGATCATTAAAACCCGATCTGCCATTTGCTCCAGGTTTTACTGGGTCGGGATGTCGGTCGATATTGACAGATGGGTAAGAGTCTGAGGTGATTTATTTCTGTTTTATGTTCTGGACTCATTTCTGGACCTTTTCATTTGTTTATTGTGTAAATTAACAGTTGTTTTCTTGCAGGTCTCAGAATGTGACCGGTGTCAGGTTAGAAGGTCTGTGTCTGCTGCAGAGCCGCCGCAGAGCATTAAGGTAAATGTGCAGAGTGTTTTTGTAATTCAAGCAAGAAAAAAAAGGATTTTTTTTTTCTTGTTTACGACATACATGAATCATTCTTTCCTCTGGTGAATAAATCCAAGCGTCTTCATTAAACTCATTTTGGGCTCATGTAAATGTCCAACCATCTTCTCCTGCTTAATCCTGCTGGGTCACAGGGGCAGTTTACTGACCCCCTGAACCCCTCTGAGGAGCCACAGGAGGAGGACGTCATGGTCCTTGATGTTAGTTCAGGTGCTGCAGGTTTTGGGTTGATGGGGGAAACCGGAGCCCGGAGGAAACCCATCCAGACACGGGGAGAACATGCAAACTCCACACAGAAATAACAGAACCCACAGCCTTCTTGCTGTGTCTCTGTTTCCTTAGCGAAGTGTCTAACAGAAGGTTCTGTTCCAGACGTGGACTGCAGAGAGCACACTAACCTGTGAAGCTGCTCCTCATTATCGCTCCTTTGCTCCTGCAGGTGTCTGCGGTCTGGGAGTTGGTCGGGATAGACCTGTTGGGGCCTTTCCCAAAGACTCAGGAGGGTTTTCAGTTCATCCTCACAGCCACAGACTATTTCTCCAAATGGGTGGAGGCTTTTCCTTTAAGGACCAAAGCGGCTCTGGAAGTGGCTCAGCACCTCTGCGCGGTGGTTTACAGGCACGGCTGCCCCAAAAGGATTCTGTCCGACCAGGGAACGGAATTTGTGAATGAGGTATGTTAAAAATGGACTTCAGGATTGTTCTTATTTAACATTTTTGCATCCGTTTCGTGGTCTCGCACTGACGTTCCAGCTCAACAGCAGCATCTGTGCCCTGCTGAGCGTCGAGAAGAGCGTCACAGCGGCGTATCATCCACAAACAAACACACTGGACGAGAAAACCAGCGACAACGTCAAACAGCAAGTTCTTTATGTCCAACCCCGTCCCTGCGCCTCTCTGTGCTCTACACTCGGCACCAACATCACGTTTATATTTCTGTTTGTGCTTCTTAGGGTTCTTACAGCGCTGGTGACGGAGCAGCAGAGCAACTGGGACGTGTTTCTGGATGCAGCTTTATTTTCCCTCAGATCACAGGTCCACAGCACGACTAAACTCTCCCCGTTTGTGCTGATGTACGGCAGGGAGGCCGTGCCCCCCTCTGAGGTCCCGTTGGACGTGCCGGTGAGTGGATTCTGCCATTGTAACGATGCGTTTATCTGTAGTTGAACTGGATAATAAATGTATTCTTTTTACTTCAGCTTTCCACAATAGTGCTTCCCGACGAGAGTGCTTACTGCTCGTACTTGGAGAAGAAAAAGACGTCAGTGGAAACGGTAAAACCAACAAAAAACATTTCCACGTCTCAAGAAAAACAGAAAAAAGCCCCTGAAAAACGAGTTTTAAAGAAGAAGCTTAAAGCAGTGGTCCCCAACCTTTCCATCACCGCGGCCCGGCCAACGCTGGACACTTTTACCGTGGACCGGGAGGGGACGTAGATTGTTTATATTGCAAATTTACTAATAAACGTGAATCCACTGTGTCCTGCGGCACTCACGCCTCACAGCAAGAAGGTTGCGGGTTCGATCCCCGCGTCGCCCGCCCTTTCTGTGTGGAGTTTGCATGTTCTCCCCGTGTCTGGATGGGTTTCCTCCGGGCTCCGGTTTCCCCCATCAGCCCAAAACCTGCTGTAGGTGTGACAGTGGAGTGAGTGGTGGTGGTCGGGGGGACCGTTGGCGCCGGTTGGTTTGGCGGCCGCGCCTCCGTCAGTCTGTCCACAGTAGTTTAAGCACCACCGGGTCTGGAGTGAATGAAGAATACGGTGTAAATAATCCTCTGTGAAGCGTCTTTGTGACATGTCTGTGAAAAGCGCTGTATATACATAAACATTTACTTGCTTGTCTGCAGCTTCATCAGCAGCTTCCTCGTAACACTGCGCCAACAACAGAACCAGTGTGCGAAATCCCCGTCAGTGTTCGGTCCCCATCTCCGAACTGTTGAGCAACACAGATCTACATTTTCAATATGCAGAAGCCTGTGCAGAGCTGTGTGTTACAGTGTGAGCAAACGAGTGAAGAAATGTTCGGTATCGACAGTCAGTGACTTGTCCAGGACCAGGGTTTAAGACAATAACTGGAGACAAAACAGTCACGTAACGGGTGAATAATGAGCTGTGACCTGAGGTGGTTCATGACTGAGGGACGTGCAGTGATCTGCAGTGAGTCTGTGTTTGTCGCTCTAACTCCTGCTGTACCCGGGGCCTCGCGCTGGGACTTTGGGCCGTGTCGTGCTCGGATGCAGTTTCCTGGAGTTCTGTGTTCGCACCTGTCGGGCTGTGGACAGGGCACAGAGGGCGGGTCCAGGGGGTGTGTGTTGCCTGGTGGGGCGGGTCCAGGGGGTGTGTGTTGCCTGGTGGGGCGGGTCCAGGGGGTGTGTGTTGCCTGGTGGGGTGGGTGCGGGTCCAGGGGGTGTGTGTTGCCTGGTGGGGCGGGTGTGGGTCCAGGGGGTGTGTGTTGCCTGGTGGGGCGGGTGTGGGTTCTGCTCCTCCGTGTGTTTGTGGATGTGGTGGCGGCGAAGGGGGAGAGGAGTCGCTGTCCGTGGTCCTTGTTGTGGATTCTCCGTATGTTTTGAGGTGGACTTTGGTGTTTTCCTCGGGGGCATCGGTGCAGGTGTGTCGAGCTTTGGTCCACCTCCTCCAAACGGGACGTCTCAGTTTTGTACAAATTGTTTTCCTTCCTGTTTACAACCAGATCGTGTAGTTTTTCTAACATTACAGCTTTTTAGGGGGTGTGATGGGTTAATCATATTTGGCACACTGAACATAACGTGTATAACATCAAAATAAAAGATTTTTCAGACTCAGATGATAAATACAACGGAAATAATGAATGATTCCCCGGCCCGGGGGTTGGGGACCCCTGGCTTAAAGGATAAATGTCCCTCCCTGGATCATGTGTAAATATTTGTAAAATAAATGTTTGTTCTAATGTTTCTTCTGTCGCCTCTTTTTCACATCCACTGTTCTTAGCGCTGTAGAAATAAAAAGGAATCGCAGGAATTGTCCCGTCTTCAGTGTCACAGAGGTGAAGCGTGCGCCCTCTAGTGGAGCTTTATTTGGGTCTGTCGAAATGAGCTCCTCTGCACAGATTCATCTAAATGAGTCAGAGTTAGAGTCAGACCCTGTTTGAGCAGAATACGACTGTCCAAATGAACTCCCTACACATAAAAAACTGGGACATCCCTGGTTTGTGGAGGTTGGTAAAAATAAAATTGTGAAACAAGTGCAGAATTAAGGAAAACTATTCTGCCCTCGGCTCTAACATGAGTCTCATTTTCTTTGTGTTTTGGTCATTTTTAAACAGATTTTCTATATTTTACTGAAACAAATGACAGTTTCTGCCTCTTTTTACTGTTGGTGAGGTCAGACTGGGACTTCAGGGACGTCTCTGGTCACTTTAGTCTAATCCAAAGAAACATGTTGTAAAACTGGGGCGGTTCACTTTATTGGATCTATACAAATATAAACGGAAAAACGTGAGGGAGCTCATTTCGACGCGGCAGCTCATCTCCACAGAGCTTGGTCCACTGGAGTTGCAGGTACACGCCGATGCCACAGGAGGTCGCTCTCTGACTAAAAACACCCGCGCACGCGCCCAAACGCACGCGCCCAAACGCACGTGTCCGGACCTGTGTCAGGGTTAAAGCTGCACTACGTCACTTTTCTGTTTTCTGAGGAGACGTTATTACTTTGCCTGGAATGTTCTAATCCTAATCCTAAATCCTTCACTTGTCACACTCAGACCTGGAGTCGTGTTTGTTTCATTCACATGTTTGACTCTTTATTATTCGTCTGTTACATCTGCAAAGCTCCAGACGCTCTGTTCCACCTCGTGATGTCATGAGGTGGTAGTTTTCAAGTTCCTTTTCCCTTTAGTTCAGTTGAGATCAGCGACTCCAGAACTGAAACGATCGAGATGATTCTGGTGAAGGTGTGTGGAAAAACACAGTGGAGCACTTCCTGTATCACCACACGATGACATCACAAGGTGGAACGGAGAGTTTTCTGTTCTCAGCCTAAATCTGCAGGGTTTGTGTAATAGGCTTTAATGCCGTACTGGGGAACATTCCACAGCTGTTATTTCTTCCTTGGGGCCACAGAGGAACAGAAAATATTGTGGAGCTGAAAAAGCTGAACTCAATTCTGCAAAATATTTGTATTTCTTTATAAAATTTAGTAAATCTCATTGTTCTGACACTGCTCAGACTGGGAAGAGTTTATGTTCCGACTACAGACCCTCTCACACTGGAAGACGACGCAAAACCGAAGTAACTGCTTTTTATTGGGAAATCGCCCGGATTCGCCATGATTCACAAAGTATCGCTGTATGAACACAAACGTTCACCACGGCCTCATTAAGTTCACCTGACGATTTTTTTAAAGAATCCAAAAATTTTGTCAGTGGTCACCAAGAAAAATGCACTGGGTAAAGGTTCGCCGAGGCCTCGTTAATGTTCTCCAGCCTTTGCTGTTGAATCGCTTTTGATCGTCAAGATGTCGTTAATTCTTTGCATTGGCGACATCCTGACGATCAACAGCGATTCCGTAACGAAGACTGACGAACCCTCTGCAAACACTCGGTTCACATCCGAAATTAAGCCAACATATTAACGAATAGACGGGTTTTTAGGCTACGTCACAGAGAAACTGCGCGAGGCCGAGCTGCAGGAGACATAACAGATATTTGTATTTTATTATTCCCCTGATTTGACTGACGAAGAAGTGGAGCTCTGCGATTGGTCCAGAAATCATCCTGTTTTCTTTATATTTACCTGAAGGTCATGTGACGACATGACAGTATTTTACGAAGCAGTCGCCAAGAGGTCGTTATTGGATCACATCCAGATCGCAAGTCCTTGCTGATAGTTCGCCAACAGTCATCAGGGTTCGTTAATATTTGTCAGGTCGTCGCTGTAAGATCAGGGTAACAGCGTCTTTGCAGCGCAGCCTCATCAGGACATCGTTCACATATCGCAGTGTCGCAAAGTATCGTCAACGGTTCGTAAATATATCGCAAAAGCGGAACACAAACGATGTCTTGACGAGGTGTTCGCGATATTGCAGTCGCCAACGCGTCACAAATATGGCGTAAGCCGCTGTGGGCGGAGCTAAAGCAACGAAAAAGTGAAACTGCTGAACAAAAAATTAAATTTAAAAAAACGCCTCTAAAATAAGAGCAGCTTTAGGAGGTCAAATCACAAAATAAATTTATTTTGGGATTCCAAAAGAGCTTGAGACTGAACCAATGGGCCGAATGTGGCCCCGGAGCCGCACAAGAACCAGGTCTGAGTCAGAATATAAAAGCAGGTACGACATTTTACTAGAAAAACTTACACAATGCCCTGGAGACACATGTACAGTTTTGTAATCCCCTGAAGAGTGTGTGTGTGTGTGTATATATGTGTGTGTGTGTGTGTGTATATATGTGTGTGTGTGTGTGTGTCAGAGGCGCTCGTCGCGCTCATAATCACCGCACATATTCTTCTGTCATTTATTACGTCGCCCACGTGTTTTTTTCCCGCCCGTCAGCCGCACTCACTTGTCGGAGGAGCAGAGCTGAGGTCATTAGGGAAATGGCCGTCAGGTCCGTCCGGATAATAGAGCTGTCACAAGGCTGGACGTGCGCGCGGACGTGCACAACAACATGCTTTCTGCGTGACTCACTCCGCTGGACGAGTGTGTGTGTGTGTGTGGTGTGTGTGTGGTGTGTGTGTGAGTGTGGACACGTCCAAAGAAAGACTTGCTCTATAACAGTCGGAAGTGTGCGGTCACGGCCTCTTCATTAGACTTATTAGAATCTGTAATGACACCGAGCCACGCCCACACACCGAGCCACGCCCACACGCGGAGCCACACCCACACACACACTCATTTTCCACCAGGGCAGTTCTGGTGCTGGTTCGGAGCCAAATCTTGAACCAGTTCTTTATTTTTCTACATAAATAAACCGGCTCTGGCCCTGAAGAACCAGCTCAACTCAGCACCAACTAAAGGCTGGTCCAGTAACAAGAACCGGTGACATAGGTGCGAGGGGCGGAGTTATAGTGCGAGGGGCGGGGTTATAGTGACGCACTTCATGCATAAGAAGTCATGCATAATGGTGATGCCTTTGCATTTGAATTCAGACGCCCCTGACACGTGTTTTGGACGCTGTGGTTTCCCGGTTGAGTGACTTTAGTGGAAATGTTACATAAAACACAACAGTGGAGCAACAGCCCACGGTGCTTCGGCCGTTATAAATAATTAACACGGTGCTCTGGCCTTCGGGAACACATCCTTTGCCGATGGCCATGATGAAGAGTTGTAGAATCAGAATCAGAAGAATCAGAATCAGAATGTTTTTTATTGCCATATGAGTGAACAGGTTCACAACATTAGGAAATTGCTGTCGTACTTGGAGCGGAATGTAGACAAACACGGACATGCAACAAATAAAATAGAATAAAATAAAGTAGGAAAAAAAAAGCTATAATATAATATAACAAAATTTACAAATATTGTAAATTGTATGTTTCATCTTTGAATTGACAAGAACGTTTGTAAAATGAACATCAGCAGAACAGATCTGTAGCGATCGTCCTCCAGTGTTGTTATCGGAGCTGTTGCTTCGCTAGCACAGCAGCTCGTGCAGAGACGTAGCGACGTAGCTCTTCTCCGGCTCTCAGCTGGTGGAAAAACGAGACGTTCTTGGATAATTGGCAGAAAGCACCAGCACCGAACCAGCACCTGGTTCACTGCGGTGGAAAAGAGGTACCACGGAGCCACGCCCACACACGGAGCCACGCCCACACACGGAGCCACGCCCACACACGGAGCCACGCCACACAAGAGGAGCGCGCATGTTCACTACAGACAGTCTGAAGTGCTCCAAAGTCGCTCACCAAAGGATTTCTGAATTACATGAACTGTGCTGAATAAGTACATTTTGATTAATTAAATGTAGTGATTAAATGTAACTTAGGTTCAGGAGCACGTCCACACCTCAAAGGCCCTCGCGTCCTCTCCAGCGAATCACAGCTCACCACACCTCAATTTCCTAGAAGCCTATTTGTAGCAGCTTATCCCGGCGACCTAGTTTGTCCCGAATAACTCGACCCCCTCCACCCTCCCAACTCCGATCTGTTCACTTCAAGACATAAGACGCCTACGAGTCAGGGGTCCCGTCCTGCTGGGGCACGTGAAGATTGAGACTGAACGCCCCACCCTGAATCTCAACCCAGCCGACCCACCTTGTCTCCAGATAATAAACTCTCTTCTCTTCGCACGTGTTGTTGACGTGGTCCTTGCAGGTGAAACGTCTTTTACCGTTGTACATGTGTAATTTTGCTGTCGGACTTTGTTTAACTGTTTATGTTTTGTAGACTAACTGTTCCTCATTTAAGGCCGTGGTTTTAAATAAACTCCATTTCTTGTGACCGCTAAAACGAGTCGCTCTCTGGGATTTTCGTTTTGTAAAAGCAGGTCAGCGGAGGAAAAAGGAGCCCTGGTTTAGAACAACTCATTAGGTCCATGAGGTCCACTGTTATAAAAGAACATGTGGCACAAACTGCTCCAAACTCCAAATGCTCCCACGCTCTGGACTGTCTGCATGGAGGCCACGGGGACACGCTCTGGACCTTCAGGTGAGGGGAGGACATGACAGGTACATTAAACACAATGTCGAGACTCCAGCTGAAATATGATAAATATGATACTTGTGTCTTTGAGCAAGACACTTCCCTCCGCCGTGAGTGTTGTGTGTGTAATAGATGTTTGTTGGAGGGTGTAACGAGAGAACAGAGTTTGGACATTGGGGCTTTGGTGCTTTGGTGCACAGTGGCTCCGTGTTTCTCTTTGTCATGAAACAGTTTGACCAGAGGCTGCGTCCAGGAAAAGCATTTTGTTCTTTTGCTTTGGCCAAAGTCATGTTCAAAGTAGAAGCACTTTGACTCTTCAGCACCAAGGAGCTGTCCACACTTCTGCACACGTCCCCCTAATGAGGCTGAGACAGGAGCAGGTGCAGGGGGGCAGGGGGACAGGAGCAGGGACAGGGGGACAGGGGAGCAGGGGGACAGGAGCAGGGACAGGGGCAGGGGGACAGGGGGGCAGGGGGGCAGGAGGACAGGGGGCAGGGGGACAGGGGCAGGGACAGGGGGACAGGAGCAGGGACAGGGGGACAGGGGGACAGGAGCAGGGGCAGGGGGGCAGGGGCAGGGGGACAGGAGACAGGGGCAGGGGGACAGGAGCAGGGACAGGGGGACAGGGGGGCAGGGGGACAGGAGCAGGGGGACAGGTGCCACAGTGGGCAGGAGCTGTGGGTTCTGTGGGTGCAGTGTCCAGCAGGGCGGCGCTGTGGAGCCGCTTCATTTAATGATGCTCAGTCTCTGTGTGGGAAATGACCTGAGACCTGAGGCCACAGACCTGAGGCCCACAGACCTGAGGCCACAGACCTGAGGCCCACAGACCTGAGACCACAGACCTGAGGCCCACAGACCTGAGGCCCACAGACCTGAGACCACAGACCTGAGGCCCACAGACCTGAGGCCACAGACCTGAGGCCCACAGACCTGAGGCCACAGACCTGAGACCACAGAGTCTGACAGGAGCATGGACACGTCTACAAGTCAAGACAGGGGTTGGGACAGGTGCAGGTAAGGACCACATCCTCTCCTCCCCTCCTCCTCCTCTCCTCCTCTCCTCCTCCTCTCTCCTCCTCCTCTCCTCCTCCTCCTCCTCCTCTCCTCTCTCCTCCTCCTCCTCCTCTCCTCTCTCCTCCTCTCCTCTCCTCCTCTCTCCTCCTCTCCTCCTCTCTCCTCTCTCCTCCTCCTCCTCTCTTCCTCCTCCTCTCCTCTTCCTCCTCCTCCTCCTCGTCCTCCTCTCCTCCTCCTCCTCCTCTCTCCCACCACCTCCTCTCCTCCTCCTCCTCTCCTCTCTCCTCCTCCTCCTCTCCTCTCTCCTCCTCTCTCCTCTCTCCTCCTCCTCCTCTCCTCCTCCTCCTCCTCCTCTCTCCTCCTCCTCCTCTCCTCTCTCCTCCTCTCCTCTCCTCCTCCTCCTCCTCTCCTCCTCCTCTCCTCCTCCTCTCCTCCTCTCCTCCTCTCCTCTCCTCCTCCTCCTCCTCCTCCTCCTCCTCCTCCTCTACTCTCCTCCTCCTCTTCTCTCCTCTCCTCTACTCTCCTCTCCTCTCCTCCTCCTCTCCCCTCCTCCTCCTCCTCCTCCACCCCTCCTCTCTCCTCCTCCTCCTCTCCTCCTCCTCCTCCTCTCCACCTCCTCTCCTCCTCTCCTCTCCTCCTCCTCTCTCCTCCTCTCCTCTCCTCCTCCTCTCTCCTCCTCTCCTCTCCTCCTCTCTCCTCTCTCCTCCTCTCTCCTCTCCTCCTCCTCTCCTCCTCCTCTCCTCTCCTCCTCTCTCCTCCTCTCTCCTCTCCTCTCCTCCTCCTCCTCCTCTCCTCCTCTCCTCCCCTCCTCCTCTCCTCCTCCTCCTCCTCCTCCGTTCGGGGAATGGCCGGCGGGTGCGTTTGTTCGGCAGGTGCTCTCACCCGTGTCGGTCCTGCCCACTCGCTCTATTCTGGGCTCAGGTCGATCATTATCGCGATGCACAAATAAGTCAACTGGAACTGGAACAAGGGCAACGAAAACACAAACCCGACTCGGCGCAGCTCGGACGTGTTTCTGCTTCATTCACAAATGTTTCAGTTTCTATTTTAGGCCTTCTCAGGAGCTCAAAACACTCTGTTCCACCTCGTGACGTCATTAGGTGGTAAAGTCGACGTGCTTCCACTGCACAAACACACGAGCAGGACGAAGGAGCTGTTTATTTTCACTCTAAACCTGAACCACAGACTGTGTAAAGGGAGCGTGACGTCGCCCAGGCTGTTCAGCTTCAGTCCAATGAAGCTCACCGAGGCCAGCAGGAAATTTATGGACAAAATAGCAAAATAAAAACCCCAGAAACTCTAACAGAAAAGTAACATAATGCATCTTATAATGCATCGATGTGTTACCCACTAGATTTCTAAAGTCCTCCACAGTTTACTTTCACCTACTTTCATCTAGAACATTCCTGAGAGCTTTGAAAACTGTGTCGTTAAAGTTGAACTCTGGCGCGTTTGAAGCTAAAGTCCGTTGCTAGAGGAGGTCGAATTCTGTCAGAAGCCAAAAAACAGCACAGATCAGTGTTTCCTCGGTGGAGATCTCACTGTGGCAGTGAGTCTGTCAAGGCAACAAACTAGTGTAGTGATGGGGGCAAGTTCTGAACTAGTGTAGTGATGGGGGCAAGTCCGATGGAAAACGGCTCCGGAGACGGAACGATCTGGAGCCACCAGCTCCCACAAATTCACCTGAGTACGGATCTGTTCTGGTGCTGTGTGGATGCATGAAAACGTTGAAAATGTTGCACTGACCTCAGGCCTCTAGATGCTGTTCTCATTGGACCTCGTCACTGTGACTTGTGCCTTCCTGATTCGCTGGTTTGGGCATGCAACGCTATTAGGGAAAAGTTTAAACAAACCCGAGACAAACGTGAAACAGCTTCGGTCCACAAAAAGACGGTTTTCACACTTGCATCTTTCTCAGCTTAAAATTGGCTGCTGCAACTTCCATAGAACTACAGCCACTTCAGATACTTCTTGTTTTTACCGCCCATGTGACGACGTGACGCCAGCCTAGTCATGTGACTCGCGTTTCTGCCGATCCAGACACGACGACTGTGGACGTAAATCGTTTCCAATAGGGTGATACGGTGATTCGTTTCAGTGTAAACGCTCTCTAAAGCAGAGTCAGGACTAAACTCGGGGAGTCAGAGTTTCACACTCATGCAGCTCAAACCTGGAACAGTCTGAACATGTGAGACAGACTCTGCTCTGACTCTGGTCAAAACGGTTCTGTTCAGCTGCAGACGACTTTCATTTTTCATTCCGCACTCTTCTCTTCTCTCTAATTCTCTCTAATTTAATGTCTAATTTAATGTCCCAGTGTTATGATGATTATTTATGTTTCGATTTGTTTGTATGGTGATTTTTATGTATTTCTTGTTCTGTAAAGCACTTTGAATTACTGCTGTACTGTACGAATTGTGCTGTACAGATAAAGTCGCCTTCTTTAAGAGTCAGAATCTGAATATAATGAATATAATCTGGTGCCTGGAGCGTCTCTGTGTTTACCTGCTGCGGGTCACTGTGGTCAGGACACTCACGTCACTGTGTTTAGACGCAGTCACAGATTAACTTTGGTTTCTCTGATCAGTGACGGAGATGAGTCCATCGTGTCCAGGGAAACTCCACCCACAACATGACTCCACACTGTCCTTGTGCCCTTGGGCAAGACTCCTGCCACCCTACACAGGAGGCCTGTTCGAAGGACGGTGGGCGTAGGTTGGTGTAGGTTGATGTAGGTTGGCGTAGGTTGATGTAGGTTGGTGTAGGTTGGCGTAGGTTGACATACGTTGGTGTAGTTTGGCATAGGTTGGTGTAGGTTGATGTAGGTTGGCGTAGGTTGGTGTAAGTTGGGTGCAGGCTGGTGCAGGCTGGCGAGGCTGACACACGCTGGTGCAGGCTGGCGTAGGCTGGGTGCAGACTGGATGTAGGTCACGAGGCTGGCGTAGGCTGGTGCAGGCTGATGCAGGCTGGTGCAGGCTGGCGAGGTCAGTGCAGGCTGATGCAGGTCACGCAGGTGGTGCAGGCTGGCGAGGCTGACACACGCTGGTGCAGGTCACGAGAGGCTGGTGCAGGTCCGCGCAGGCTGGGTGCAGGTCACGAGGCTGATGCAGGTCACGAGGGCTGATGCAGGCTGGCACAGGTCATGCAGGCTGGTGCAGATCACGAGGGCGCCACAGGTCATGCAGGCCAGTGCAGGCTGGGTGCAGGTCACGAGGCCGGGCACAGGTCATGCAGGTCACACAGGTCATGCAGGTCACGAGATCACGCAGGCTGGCACAGGCCGATGCAGGTCACGAGGTCACGAGGCCGATGCAGGTCATGCAGGCTGACGCAGGTCACGAGGGCTGGTGCAGGTCACGAGGTCACGAGCAGGTCATGCAGGTCACGAGGCCGACGCAGGTCATGCAGGTCACGTAGGCCTGACGCAGGCCGATGCAGGTCACACAAGCCGGGTGCAGGTCACACAGGTCATGCAGGCTGGGTGCAGGTCACGCAGGTCACGAGGCCGACACACGCTGGTGCAGGTCACGAGGGTCATGCAGGTCCGCGCAGGTCATGCAGGTCACGAGGGCTGACGCAGGTCACGAGGCCGATGCAGGTCACACAGGTCACGAGGTCATGCAGATCACGCAGGGTCACAGGTCATGCAGGCCAGTGCAGGTCACGAGGTCACACAGGTCATGCAGGTCACACAGGTCATGCAGGTCACACAGGTCTGGGTGCAGATCACACAGGTCATGCAGGTCACGAGGCTGATGCAACGCTGCGCAGGCTGACGCAGGTCATCGAGGTCATGCAGGCTGGGTGCAGGTCACGAGGCCGACGCAGGTCATGCAGGTCACGTAGGCCTGATGCAGGCTGACGCAGGTCACACAAGCCGGGTGCAGGTCACACAGGTCATGCAGGTCACGCAGGTCACGAGGGCCGACACACGCTGCGCAGGTCACGCAGGCCGAGGTCATGCAGGTCCGCGCAGGCTGGCGCAGGTCATGCAGGCCGTGAGGCCGATGCAGGTCACACAGGTCACGAGGTCACGCAGATCACGAGGGCGCCACAGGTCATGCAGGCCAGTGCAGGTCACGCAGGCCGGGCACAGGTCATGCAGGCCGGGCACAGGTCATGCAGGTCACACAGGCTGGTGCAGACTGGCACAGGTCATGCAGGTCACGCGAGGCCGATGCACGCTGGTGCAGGCTGACGCAGGCCGTCGCAGGTCATGCAGGTCATGCAGGTCACGAGGTCATGCAGGTCACGAGGCTGATGCAGGTCACGCAGGTCACACAAGCCACGCAGGCCGGGTGCAGACTGCGCAGGCCGGGCACAGGTGCAGGCTGGCACAGGCCGGGCACAAGTTGGCGTAGGCCGATGCAGGCTGGTGCAGATCCGCGCAGGCTGGGTGCAGGCTGGCGTAGGCCGATGCAGGTTGGCGCAGGCTGGTGTGGATTGGCGAGGTCACACAGGCTGGTGCAGGTTGGCACAGAGGGTGTAGGTTGGCGTAGGTTGGTGTAAGTTGGCGTAGGTTTATGTAGGTTGGTGTAGGTTGGTGTAGGTTGGCGTAGGTTTATGTAGGTTGGTGTAGGTTGGTGTAGGTTCATGTAGGTTGGTGTAGGTTGGCGTAGGTTGGTGTAGGTTGGCGTAGGTTGATGTAGGTTGGTGTAGGTTGGTGTAGGTTGGTGTAGGTTGGCATAGGTTGGTGTAGGTCGGTGTAGGTTGGCGTAGGTTGGTGTAGGTTGATGTAGGTTGATGTAGGTTGGCGTAAGTGGGCGTAGGTTGGAGCTTGTCTCCATAAAGATGTTTAATGCCACACTGTGGAACATTCTAGGCAAAACAATATAAGCTCCATGAGTCCAGCACATGTGACAGAGTCACAGAAGTTACATAATGGACCTTTAATGTGGCCAAGGTGAAGGAGGCGGTGGAGGTGGAGGTGGAGGTGGAGGTGGAGCTCCGAGAGCTTCGGCTCCGAGAGCTTCAGCGTTCACGATATGAAAACATGGAAGAGGAAACAGGAGCCTGTCCCTGGATCGACTCTGATTTCTGTTCTGCAGGTGATTTTCCATCCATCCATCTTCTTCCGCTTATCCGGGGCCGGGTCGCGGGGGCAGCAGTCTAAGCAGGGGCTCCCAAGCTCCCTTCTCCCCAGCCACTTCCTCCAGCTCCTCCGGACGGACCCCGAGGTGTTCCCAGGCCCAGAGACATAGTCCCTCCAGCGTGTCCTGGGTCTTCCCCGGGGCCTCCTACCGGTGGGACATGCCCGGAACACCTCCCGAGGGAGGCGTCCAGGAGGCATCCGGACCAGATGCCCGAACCACCTCAACTGCTCCTCTCGACGTGGAGGAGCAGCGACTCTACTCCGAGCTCCTCCCGTGTGGCCGAGCTCCTCACCCTATCTCTAAGGGAGCGCCCAGCCACTCTGTGGAGGAAACTCATTTCGGCCGCTTGTATCCGCGATCTCGTTCTTTCGGTCATTACCCAGAGCTCATGACCATAGGTGAGGGCAGGAATGTGACTGAGGTAAATCGAGAGCTTCGCCTTTCGGCTCAGCTCCTCTTCACCACAACGGTCCGATACAGCGACTGCATCACTGCCGACGCTGCACTGATCCACTTGTCAATCTCACGCTCCATCCTCCCCTCACTGTGAACAAGACCCCGAGATACTTGAACTCCTCCACTTGAGGCAGAGACTCCCCACCCACCCGGAGAGGGCAATCCACCTATTTCCTCCCCGGAAAAAGGTGGAGGCTTCTGAACGGCCTTAATGTTAATAACACGATTCTGCAGCATTTTGAGTCAAAAAACATCTAACATTACAGATTTTTACTGGGCTGAAGCCTTTATGTTTGTACTGAAAGTGAGTTTTATTTTATTTTTAATGAGGAAACCATCTTTATGATTCCTGTGTTTATCGATGACGCCACAAATCACGAACCCCCACTTTAAAAATCACTGCACAGAACATGTGGAGACTGTGGACTCAGGTCCTGAGCACCGTGTCTGACTCTCACTCCAGTCGGGCTTTGTTCTTTTAATGTTTGTGCTCGTTTATTTTATGCTCATTTATCAAGAACATCTGAAAAACCATTGAGTAAAACGATTAAAGCACATTATATAACATATTAAAGTCCAACAGGAGGAAGCCGGTGAGTCACAGAGCAGCAGAGCCCGTCCTGACACACGTCTGCTTCCTGCCTCCAGGTGGCGCTATAATGCGCCTCCAGCCAAAACAAACGGTTATTTCCTCCTCGCACGATTAAGCAGCTAAACACCGAGGTGACCTATTTTTATTGTTGTAGATCTGATCTCGCGCCCTCATTTTAATCACTGCCCCTTTGACCTTTGTGATGCCCCCAGGGGTAAATACAGTGTTCTGGACCTGAACCAGGACGAGAAGTCCAGGTCCGGTCTGGTCTGGTCTGGTCTCTGGTCTGGTCTCTGGTCTGGTCTCTGGTCTGGTCCCTGGTCTGGTCTCTGGTCTGGTCTCTGGTCTGGTCTCTGGTCTGGTCTCTGGTCTGGTCTCTGGTCTGGTCCCTGGTCTGGTCTCTGGTCTGGTCCCTGGTCTGGTCTCTGGTCTGGTCTCTGGTCTGGTCCCTGGTCTGGTCTCTGGTCTGGTCCCTGGTCTGGTCTCTGGTCTGGTCTCTGGTCTGGTCCCTGGTCTGGTCTCTGGTCTGGTCTCTAGTCCCTGGTCTCGGATGGAGGCGTCAGCTCGATCAGACTCTTATAATAATTGGAGCTGTCAGAGGCAATAATCACACTGTGGAGTCCACTCAAGAGAGTGCACATCACACACACACATCACACACACACACACACACATCACACACACACATCACACACACATCACACACACACACATCACACACACACACACACTCTTTCTCTCTCTCTCTCTTCTACATATTAGTGATGTAACAATAAGGTAAATCTGGTCAGAGTCAGTCTGTTCTTCTGTAGAATATCGTGAATCCTGAACTTTCCCACGATGTGGTGATAAATATCGAACTGTGAGGTTCAGACTGTGACCGTATCGTATCGTATCGGGACACTCGGATATCGGTCCATTCCTCTTACATAAGCATATAAACATGTACATCGCACAGGTGCAGTGGAACAGTCTGAATAGTGGCATTAGCTGCTTGTCTCCATGGAGACTGGCAAGTGTAATAATAATGCCATACGGCGGAACATTTTTCCCAGTACAGTGAACCATTGCTATAACACAGTTCACCTTTCGCGGCTTCGCTGTTTCGTGGATTTTTCCCCAGTGCCTTGTGTTCTGAATCCTGAGGCTGAGGTCGTCCACAAGTGAAAAAGTCACGTTGGTTTTTCACTCAGACCAGTGTCCACAGTTTCTGGGCCTCGTCTCTGTTCAGCCCGACACATTTACCTTTGCAAATTTTCTCCAGGACAAAACCCACAATGTGGAGGAAACGTTCTGCACGACAAAGGCAAAAGGCCGAGGAAGATGAAACTATCAGAGAAAAAGTTAAACTTCTGGAGTTGCTGAAGGTAGAAGCTCTGCGGCTGTAGGCGTCTTTACGGAACAAATGAATCTGAGGTTCGTTGTGGGAAAAAGACGCTACAGGAGTCAGGACGAAGAGGCTCAGTCAGAGGGACTGAGAAATACGCCTGAGGCACAATGTCCAACCTCCTGTTCACTATTAACATGATTATTTTACACTATTTTTAAAAACTATCAGAGTTATTTGTAAGAAAACGTTTCTATTTTTATTTCTTAAACAAATGGGCCTGAAAACAGGTTTGGATCTTTGGTTTCGTTCTAGAGTTCAGTATTGGATTGTAGAATAATTGTAAAAATAAAGCTGATACTTCACAGATTTCTCCTGTCGCAGGTTCTTTTTGGGACGTGGCCCCCGCCATAAACCAGGGGCCATAAACCAGGGGCCACTGTAAACAGTGTTTTGTCTCCTCTCACCGCTGCTGCTCCAAACACTTTCCCTTCCCCCGTTTCTCTGACAGAGGAACCAGGAAATACCTCAGGAGGCCCCGGGCCCTGCACTCCGTCACGAGGGCCCTCCACCTGACCCCGACCCCCACCTCCACCTGACCCCCACCTCCACCTGACCCCCACCTCCAGCTCCACACCGGGGAGTAATTGCCCACTTAACCCCGCCCCCTCACTTAACCCCGCCCCCTCTCAGCTCCTCACAGCTCAGAGCGCTTCGTTCAGTCAAACACGTGAAATCCTGCAGCTGAAGTCAGAATGAATCAGACTGAATATATTTATGTGTCACTGTAACAAACAACGAAATTAAGTGTGTTCCTCGTTCAGTGCAAAGGGAATAAAACAGTAAAAACGTACAAATATACAGACACAGGACAGAAAAGTGCAACAACCTCACACTTCCGCGTTCATAAATATAAAAATTAGGGCAGTCAATGTTTTTTAACACAGATTAATCGCACAGTTTCTTCTGAACGCTCCTCTGTTAAAGTGCGGATGGTCCTGAAAGGCGGCGCAGGTGATTAGGTCAGTGATCAGGTCCATACGGGACTTTAGATAAACTGAGGCAGTTTGCAGATGTCACAGCGATGAACTCTCTGTCCACAGAAGCACAAGTTTAAAACACCGTCTTAAAGCAAAACACGGGTTTGATTCAGCGGCAGAAACGACGATACTGTACAACAAACAATGGAAATATTGTCAGCAAAACACCTGCGTGAAGTCGCCCCATCAAACTCAAACCTGCACAAAAACTCTGTCAATCGTTTGTGCTGCAAAAAGTTTCTTTTGTGCTTCTGACAGCGACAAACTCCACAAAACTAGAGAAGAGAAACGACCTGAGGCTGAGGAAAAGTCTGTTTCAGTCTTTAGTCTTTTGCTTTTGATTCAGATTTTCTATAATAACACAGACTTTTCCTCAGCCTCAGGTCGTTTCTCTTCTCTAGTTTTGTGGAGTTTGTCTCCGTCAGCTGAGCAGAAATGACGTCCTATAATTACCACAGAAATAATAATGAAGAATTTTAGAAATAAACTCACACAAATGAAAACCAAACAACAAATAAACAGCCCAAATACAAACGTTTCTATCATTTTCTTCCTTGTTTGAGGCTGTTTCACATTCTGAGGTTCTGGACGACGTCAACGACCAAAATAAAACTGTGAATATCTGAAGAACCAGAATCACACAAACAAAACTTTTTGCAGCACAAATGACTGACTCCATTTTGGGCGTTTTTGAGCATTTTTCTTCTTCCTGTGGGGCCGACCTGGATTTGACCTGTAAAAGAATCGTTAATTTCTCCAAAACTAAAGCAGCACAAACGAAACTTTTTGCAGCACAAACGATTGACAGAGTTTTTGTTCAGGTTTGAGTTTAATGGGGCGACTTCACGGAGGTCAGCAAAACTACCGGCGATGGAAAAATGTAAATAAAATAAATCAAAATTCTAAAGTGTGATTAATCTGATTTAAAAATGAATAGTAAAAATGTGCTTTAGTGGCTGTTGGGTATAAACTGTTTTGTCGTCTGTCAAATGTCCTGGACTTCGAGTCGTGTTTACCTCCTCCACAGTAGGTCTTTTTTTTTTTTTTACAGGTGCAGTAAAAATCTTTGGCATAATAAAGAGCATTTCCAAGAGAACACAGTCAAAGTAAAGTCTTGACAAACCCTCGGAGCTGCAGAGGATTCTATTTGTGTCTGTGGATGTGAAAGGCGGAGGGTGAGGGGCTCATTAGCCCGAGGAGCACCCGTCACGCGCCGTTAACCACTGCCACGTCACGCCGGGCAGGTGCTATAAAGGCTGCACCTGTCCTGCTCCGGCTCACTCGGCTCCGCGCGCTCCTGCCGCATTCACCTGCCACATTCACCTGCCACATTCACCTGCCGCATTCACCTGCCGCATTCACCTGCCACATTCACCTGCCACATTCACCTGCCGTCATGGACCTGCTCCTGGCCCTGTGCTCCCTGTCGGCGCTGCTCCTGATCCAGCCGGCGTCCTCCAGACCCGCAGACGTCCAGGTGAGCTCCAAACACTTTTCAGCATTTTAAAACAATTACTTTCAGATTCACTCATTTAAACTCTTATTTTAATCAGGATTTGAAGATATTTGTGTTAAATAATTCCATATTTTTCTATTTCATTATTTTAAATCGATTCTAAGCGACTGTTTTAGAAGTGAATCAACTTAAAATATGTGGTTAAAGCTGCACTATGAATTTTTTTGCTTGGTTGTTTCTATGGATACGTCATTGCTCTGCCTGGAATGTTCCGCAGTGTGACATTAAACAGCTCCGCTTTACATTTATTCTATTACAAGTGGTTTTAGAGCTCAAAGATCCCTCGAAAAACAGGTTTAGTCTCTAGGAAAGTAGAAAGGTTTAAAGCCACACTGCGGAACATTCCAGATGACGTGATAACATCTCCATGGAGAAAAGCGTTTCACGGATCCTCCACCAGAAAAGTTACACAATGCAGCTTTTACACTGTACTCACCCATTACCGAAAAACTCCAGTAAACAAACCATCATCTTTTATATGGGCTCCCTAAACTAACTATTTATTAATTCTACATAAAATATTATCTTTTTATTTTTTATTCTATTGTATATATTTTATTTTATATATTTTATTTATTTTTTTATTTTTATTATGTATTTTTTTAACGACTCATTTTCAAAGTATTTAATGTGAAAAGGTGAATATTTTAGCCGGTTTTGTCCTGTTTAAGGTGAAGTTAATCTGGAAACTAGTCTCCGCCCATCGAGTTGAGTGACAGGCGGATGGGCCAATCAGAGCTCAGTTAATAAACGGGTTAAATGCAGATGCGTTTGGGGCCTGGGGGGTTCATACAGTTAAGGAACAATATTAACACTCAAAAATCAGCTTTAATATTCCACCATCTCTGTTTCGTTCAAGTTTGATCGAATAAAACGAGTCATAATATTAAATTAATAAGAAAAGGGTCTAATTCTGGGCCCCAAACACCCCGGGGCCCCCGGACAACAGGCCCTGGTTAAATGATTAAAAACTGTCATCAAATAAGTCACTATTTTAGAATAATATTACCTCTTATTTACTTCATGTTTTACCAGCTCTGTTTCTTTCCTTTTTTGTTTTGTTTAATTAAAGACAATAAAATACAAAATACAATAATTAACATCAAAACAAACAAAACATAGAACAATATATATAACAAATATAAAAAAAAACAAAAATGCCCCAACATCAGCTTTTACTTTTTACTACCATCTTAAAGCATCATTTTAAATGTATTTAATTTTTTCTTCCCCCTTTTTATTAGTATTATTATTATTATTATTATTATTGTTATTATTATTATTATTACTATTTTTATTATTATTTTTTATATTTATTATTTTTATTATTATTATTATTATTACTAGTAGTAGTAGTAGTATTAACTTATCTCCTTTTTTACTATAATTTATGAATTATCTTTGTTTGGAGGATTATATTTCCATTATTAACTATATTTATGTCACTACTTTAAATCCTTTGTTCGAGTTTGATTTAATAAAACGAGACATTGAATAAAAGTGCATTAAAATGGACTTTGTGACGTCCACGCTGCAGAATAATGATCCTGAACGTGTCGTGTCCTCAGAGTCTGAAGGAGCTGCTGCAGGAGGAGCTGGAGCCCGTGGAGATGCTCGACACAGACTCGGTCAAAGCCGTGTTCGGGGCCCCCGAGGTGGGCCCCTGGGAGGAGAGCGAGGACGAGGCGAACTCGGCGCTGTCCGTCAAAGAGAACGCCCTGGCCCGGCTGCTCCAGGACCTGATCCGGATCTCCAGACGGTCGGGGAGCCGCTTCAAGAAGGGCGGCCTGAGGAGCTGCTTCGGGGTCCGTCTGGAGAGGATCGGGTCCTTCAGCGGCCTG
>CM060654.1:2275370-2302870 GCA_030686955.1 Odontamblyopus rebecca | reverse complement strand
TGATTTATTTTCCAAAGTCACAGGAGCCACAGCAGGAGGAGGAAAGAGCCTCAGGGGCCGACGCCTCTGACGCCTCTGACGCCTCTGAGTGTCTCTGGGCTGAATCTGGAACATGTTCTGTGAATTTGGCTTTGACAGTTTTATTAGAACTTTCAGTCACTTTTCTAAACTTATTTCACTGGATCTGAACATGTTTCTGACTCTGAGGCACAAAAGTGAAACGAACAGAATCACTTTCGTTTTCTTGGACCTTTGTTCATGTGAGAAATCTGCAGCGTTTTATTCTCTCCTGCCCCCTGACCCCTGACCCCCGTGGAAGAAATACTCAGTTTTACTACTCGAGTAAATGTACAGATAGTGGAGTAAAAAAATACTCAAGTAAAAGTAAAAGTACCACATGAGTATTTGACTTATAGTATTAATGTGCCTGTTTCAAAAGTATTTTGCGCCTTTTTCTTTTGTAAGAAAGATTTGAACTGAATTTAGTTCAACAGAAAAATTTGAACAGATTTTTTTCCCAGATGTTTTTATATTTGTTTATTTTTATTGATGAAATTATGAACGTTAAACCTTAAAAATAAACCCTGAGCCTGTTCAGCAGGTCTCAAACTATCATAAAAATTAGGACATCCAGACGTCCCTGTTTCCCCGGGACGGTCCCGGTCCGGACCCCGAGTCCCCGGGACGGTCCCGGTCCGGACCCCGAGTCCCCGGGGCGGTCCCGGTCCAGACCCTGAGTCCCCCTGTCCCACAGATTTACACAGAACCACTGATTTGTCCCAGTTTTATACGAGAAATGTCCCAGTGTCCCTGTTTATGACCAGTCTGATCCTGGTCATTTGTTTCAGTAAAATACAGAAAAGCTGCTTAAAAACGACCAAAACAGAAAGAAAATGTGACTAAAGTGACTCACGTTAGAGCCGAGAGCAGAAGAGTTTTCCTTAATTTCGCACTCGTTTCACTATTTTATCATCACCAAACCTCCACAAACAGAGACGTCCCAGTGTCCACAGCTCCAGCTCAGTGTGTGCGGAGGGATCAGGATTAGATCAGGACTTAAAGCTCAAAGCCTCAGTTCAGTGAACATGGAAATCTAATTTGTCTGTAGAGTTTTGTGATCTGAACCAGACCTTCGCCTGTTTTTCACCTTTTCTCTGCTCTTTTCTCTCCAGCCTCTCACTATCTGTGGGTGAATTCTTTCGTCGGGGGTTAACTGTCGTAATGTGACAAAAATGTGCCTGAGAATGCCCCACGTCAGCGCCCTGGTCCCGACACATCCATGACACTTCCTCCGACAGAGCGCCGCCGGGTACCGCGCTCCCCGCGGTCCCCGCGGCCCCGGGGCCCGGCACAGGAAGTCCCAGTGTCACACAAACAGACACAGACAACACTCTAAAAGGACCCGAGTCCGGCGGGCGTCTTATCAGCCGCAGGTGTCGGGAATGTCACTGCGCTTCCTGGCATCCGGAGAAAAGGCCGTATATAAGGACCGAGGGCAGCAGAGGCCCCAGCAGGACCAGAGCAGGACCAGAGCAGGACCAGAGCAGGACCAGAGCAGGGCCAGAGCAGGATCACAGCAGGACCGGAGCAGGACCAGGACTGGACCAGAGCAGGACCAGGAACAGAACTCAACCAGAACTCAACCAGAGCACACGGGAAAAACAGCATCTGGGTGAGTTCAAATGACTTAAATCAAAAACATTTTACTTTATTTGAGTGGATTCAACTTGACGAGTCAAATGATCTGCAGTGGAATAAGTGTGTTTTTCTTCTGTGGAATAAGTGTGTTTTTCTTCATTTAATGAATCGTTGCATTTCTCTGACGCCTTTAAAGACGCCCAAAGCTCTTTACAGTTATTATTACTGTTGGAGCCACAGCCGCCCTGGGACAGACTGACAGAAGTGAAGCTCTGCACCATCAGCCTCCACCATCCCCCACACTCCACTTTCACACTGGGCAATGTGGGGTAAGTGTCTTGCCTATGGACACAACGCCTGGCGGCCCCTGTGGCCCCGGATGTTCCCAGTGTCTCCATCCAAGTCCAGACCAGAGCCTGATCTTCTGAGCTCTGAGGAGATCAGGCTTTGACAAACCAGTGTGGCCACAATTCAAGCAACAGTCCATTTTGTTTAAGATTTTCATATTTTAAGTTCAAAAAGTCTTGTTCCACTGCAGATCATTTTACCTGTCAAATCAAATTTACTCAAATCATTTCAAACTTTCTTAATTTAACTCATCTTAACTTGACTAAATTTTGTTTTTTGCAGAGCAGGACCACACCTCGCCCAGAACTGAACTAGAACCAGACCAGGACCAGACCAGGACCAGAGCAGGATCATCATGGACGTGACGAGTCTGTGTTTGACTGTGTTGCTGATGGCACATCTCACCAGCTGCTACCCCACGGGCACCGGCCTCACGGGCACTGGCCTCACGGGCACCAGGCTGGAGCTGCAGGTCAGTCTGTGTCCCACTGCTAAAGATCTGAACACTAGAACTCTTCAGAACTCCTCAGATCTCCTCAGAGCTCCTCAGAGCTCCTCAGAGCTCCTCAGTGCTCCTCAGTGCTCCTCAGAGCTCCTCAGAGCTCCTCAGTGCTCCTCAGATCTCCTCAGAGCTCCTCAGAGCCCCTCAGTGCTCCTCAGAGCTCCTCAGAGCTCCTCAGAGCTCCTCAGATCTCCTCAGAGCTCCTCAGAGCTCCTCAGTGCTCCTCGGAGCTCCTCAGTGCTCCTCAGTGCTCCTCAGAGCTCCTCAGAGCTCCTCAGTGCTCCTCAGTGCTCCTCAGAGCTCCTCAGTGCTCCTCAGTGCTCCTCAGTGCTCCTCAGAGCTCCTCAGAGCTCCTAAGTCTAACCTGATCTCCTCCTCTTCTGTAGGACCTTCTGGACCGGCTGGAGTCCCTGGTGGATCAGGGGCCGGTGGAGGGTCCCCGGGGCGAGGAGGTGCCTGTCCCCCGGGGTGCACAGGAGGAGCAGCAGGAGGAGCAGCAGGAGGAGCAGCAGGAGGAGGCGCTGATCCGGGAGCTCCTCTCTCCTCAGAACCTGATGTCCGTCAGGAATAACTCCCCCCGCGGCTCCGGCTCCTCCTCCTCCAGCTGCTTCGGCCGCCGGATGGACCGGATCGGCTCCATGAGCTCCCTGGGCTGCAACACCCTGGGGAAGAACAGTCAGTGCCTCCTTCTCCACCTCCTCTCTCCACCCTTTCCTCTCATCCTCTCCTCCTCTACTCCCCTCTTCTCCTCCTCCCTCCATCCTTTGCCTCCCCTACTCCTCCTGTAGTCCTCTGCTCCTCTCTCCATCCTTTCCTTTCCAAAAAGGAGAGAAGAGAAGAGGTGAAGAGGAGTAAGGAAAGGTCCTTTTACTCCTCTTCACCTCTTCTCTTCTCTCCTCCTTTTTCCATCTTTCATCCTCTTCTCTCATTATCCCCTCTTCTCTCCTCCTCCCTCCATCTCTCTCTTCCTTTCCTCGCTCCTCTTCATCTCTTCTCTCTTCCTTTCTCCTCTCCTTCTCTCTCGTCTTTCCTCTGTCCTCCTCCTCTCATCTTCTCCCCTCCTCTCTCCTCCTTTCTGCTCTTCCCCCTCTCTTCTCTCTCGTTCGCTTGTCTCCTCTCCCCTCTCCTTTTCTCCCGTCATTTCTCCTCCTTTGTCCTTTTCTGCCCTCCTTTCCTCCTTTCACCTCCTCTCATCCCCCTCTCTCTTCCCTTTTCCTCATTTGTCTTCCTCTTTCCTGCTCTCCACCTCACTCTTCCACTCACCCCTCCATCTCCCTCTCTCCTCCTCTCTTCTCTCCTCCTCTCTCTCATTTATTGTCCTCTGTCCTATCCTTTAATTTTCTCCTTCCTCTCTCCTCTTTTCCCCCTCTCATCGTCGCTCCTTCTCCTCCTCTGTCCTTCCCTGTTTCCTCCTTCCTCCTCTCCTCTTCTTCTCTCCTCCTCCGTGACCAAACACTCACCCTGTTCTTTCTCTCTTTCTTTTTCAGGTCCGAAGTCTGCGTGAAGTCTTACTCTCGTCTGTGGATCGTCCGGACCAAACCTCCTCTTCCTCCTCCTCTTCCTCCTCTTCTTCGTTCAGATTATTTATTTCCTTATTTATTAAACGTTTGTATCGTCCCGTTCTATTTATTTGTTTTCAGTACGTTTACGTTGTGTCTGAAGCTTCATTAAAGGTTTACATTTGCACTCTGACCTCGTCCTGTCTCATTCTTCCACCCGGTGATGTCATCAGGTGGTACTTATCGAGTAAACAGCTCCTTTTGCCTTTAGTTCAGGAGCGATTCCAGGACTGAAATGATCGGAATGATCCCAGTGAAGGTTTGTGGAGTTAATCGCCCTCATCGTGTGGGCGACTCGCGCCTCCACAGACCCGACTCACATTCGGCATGAAGAAGGTGGAAATCGGGTTTTATTTTGTGTTTTATCAGAAGCGATAAACTTTTGTGCCTTTGTTCACATTATTATGAGTTTGTACGACCATAAACGGAAAAAAATAAAAGTTCTTACATTCTTCATTCTCATTTTTCTTATTTTTACGATTATAAACGTTAAATTTCTGCACTTCTTTATCATTATTATCGGTTTGTACGACCAGAAAACAGAACAATACAAAAGAGAAAGAAATCGGGTTAAATATATTCATATGCAGATTTATTTTGCTTTAGGTAAATATTCGTAAAGTTTTGTCGTCGCTGCACAGAAACAAACACAGAATTATGGAATTTTTGAATTAACAGGTTTGGGTTTATATAATTTTTTTTCTTCTTCCCGCTTCTTCACGAGAAATGTGCTTTTCTGTTGTTGATGGTGTGTGTGGAGTTTGTGTCCAAATCCACATTATTTATTGAGCACGTTTTCACATTTTCACATTTCCACATTTCCACATTTTCACATTTCCACATTTTCACATTTTTACATTTTCACATTTCCACATTTTCACATTTTTACATTTTCACATTTTTACATTTCCACATTTTCACATTTTCACATTTTTACATTTCCACATTTTCACATTTTCACATTTTTACATTTCCACATTTTCACATTTTCACATTTTCACATTTTTACATTTCCACATTTTCACATTTTCACATTTTCACATTTTTACATTTTTACATTTTCACATTTTTACATTTTCACATTTTTACATTTTTACATTTTCACATTTTCACATTTTTACATTTTTACATTTTCACATTTTCACATTTTTACATTTTCACATTTTTACATTTTTACATTTTCACATTTTTACATTTTCACATTTTCACATTTTTACATTTTCACATTTTCACATTTTTACATTTTCACATTTTTACATTTTCACATTTTCACATTTTCACATTTTTACATTTTCACATTTTCACATTTTCACATTTTCACATTTTTACATTTTCACATTTTCACATTTTCACATTTTTACATTTTCACATTTTCACATTTTTACATTTTTACATTTTCACATTTTCACATTTTTACATTTTCACATTTTTACATTTTCACATTTTCACATTTTTACATTTTCACATTTTCACATTTTTACATTTTCACATTTTTACATTTTCACATTTTCACATTTTCACATTTTCACATTTTTACATTTTCACATTTTCACATTTTCACATTTTTACATTTTTACATTTTCACATTTTCACATTTTTACATTTTCACATTTTCACATTTTCACATTTTCACATTTTTACATTTTCACATTTTCACATTTTCACATTTTTACATTTTCACATTTTCACATTTTCCAGTCTGAACAGTTGTGATGTTTGTTTCTCTTTTGGCACAAACGAAATAAAAACGAATCCAGTCACATGTTTTTCCTTTGCCGTGAACATTCCTCTGGCGTAACTCTCTCCATTCCGAAGTCTGGGTTTAAGTTTCTATTTCCGTAGGCTCACGTAGGTGACGTGTCGGCTGCAGAATGTTACACGGTGCTACTTTAAATTCCACAAACATGATTCAGCGTTTCCACGGATACGAGGAAACAAACTGATAACAGCTGAACGCAGATTATTCTGAAACACACTGGAGCTGAGGCTCAGTTATTTCTGTTTCTAATTTGGTGTTTTGGGTCGACACAAATCTCCAAACAGAAGCAGAATTAAAGCCGCAAGCAGCAATGAACGGCCCTCCCGGCCGACCGGCCCCTCCCCAGGATATTATTATTATTATTATTAGTAGTAGTAGTAGTAGTAGTAGTAGTAGTAGTAGTAGTATTAGTATTATTAGTATTATTAGTATTATTAGTATTAGTAGTATTAGTATTAGTATTATTAGTATTAGTATTAATATTATTAGTATTAGTATTATTAGTATTAGTATTAGTATTAGTATTATTAATATTAATATTAGTATTAGTATTATTAGTATTAGTATTAGTATTATTAGTATTAGTATTAGTATTAGTATTATTAATATTAGTATTATTATTACTAGTATTAGTATTATTAGTATTAGTATTAGTAGTATTAGTAATAGTAGTATTAGTATTAGTAGTATTAGTATTAGTAGTATTAGTATTAGTAGTATTAGTAATAGTAGTATTAGTATTAGTAGTATTAGTATTAGTAGTATTAGTAATAGTAGTATTAGTATTAGTAGTAGTATTAGTATTAGTATTAGTCCATCCATCCATCTTCTCCCGCTTAATCCGGCTGGGTCGCGGGGGCAGTTTGCTGCCCAATACTCATAGCACCTGACCCCCCCTATGAACCCCTCTGCAGGTGGTGAGCCCACAGGAGGGTGGACAACATGGTCCTTGATGTTAGTTCATAGGGGTGCGGGCATGTTTTGGGTTGATGGGGGAAACCGGAGTACCCGGAGGAAACCCATCCAGACACGGGGAGGAACATGCAAACTCCACACAGAAAGGCCCGGGCGACCCGGGGATCGAACCCGCAACCTTCTTGCTGTGAGGCCTGAGTGTTGCCACTCAGCCACCGTGCCGCCCTATTAGTATTAGTATTATTAGTATTAGTATTAGTATTAGTATTATTAGTATTAGTATTATTAGTATTAGTATTAGTATTATTAGTATTAGTATTTGTATTAGTATTATTAGTATTAGTATTAGTATTAGTATTAGTATTATTAGTATTAGTATTAGTATTTGTATTAGTATTAGTATTATTAGTATTAGTATTAGTATTATTAGTATTAGTATTAGTATTAGTATTAGTATTATTAGTATTAGTATTAGTATGATGTTGTAATTGGGCTGTGGTCATTAAACATACACACACCAGCCTGTGGGGGCCGGGCCCCAAGAGCCTCACATATACTGTACATGTTCAGTGAGTGTGCACATAAGTGTGTGTGTGTGTGTGTTCAGGGTGTGTGTTCAGGGTGTGTGTGTTTGTGTACATGGGTGTGTGTTCAGGGTGTGTGTTCAGGGTGTGTGTGTGTGTACATGGGTGTGTGTGTGTGTGTGTGTACGACCATCGGGTCTGGAGTGAATGAATAATTCTCTGTAAATCTGCTCTGTAAAGCGTCTTTGTGGTCTGTGAAAAGCTCTTTATAAATAAAACACTGATATGTGTTATATATACGTATACATGAGTGTGTGTGTTCAGAGTGTGTGTATACGTGTATGTGCAGTGTGTTTATGTGTATGTGTGTGTGTGTGTGTGTTAGGGTTATGTGTGTGTGTGATAGGGTTGTGTGTGTGTGTGTGTGTGTGTGTGTGTGTGTCTGTGTGTGTGTGTGTGTGTGTGTTAGGGTTATGTGTGTGTGTGTGTGTCAGGGTCATGCGGGGCCCTGACACTCGTCTCTCACACTCGGCTCCGGACGCCCTGTTATCGGCCCCTGTCACGCCGCTCTCCAGGCCCCTGATAGTGCGGCCGCAGCGGGGCTATAAAGGGCCCCGGAGCGCGGGCCCCGGAGGACACCATGAGGACCCTGTGCCTGTGGGGCCTGCTCCTGCCTCTGCTGTGCCAGCTGTACCCAGGGGCCCGGGCGCACAGCCTGGCACGAGCCTCCGCCACAGACCTGGACCAGCTCAAGGTGAGAACGCTCAGGGGACGGGAGTCAGGGGGGCCCCAGGACTCGGGCCCCCGGGACTCAGGGGGGCCCCAGGCAGATCTGCCTGAAGTCGCCCCATCAAACACAAACCTACAAAAACTGTGTCGATGTTTGAGCTTCTTTAGTTTGGGAGAAATGAACGATTCTTTTCCAGGTCAAACTGGGCTCAGACCCACAGGAAGAAGAAAAACGCCCAAAATGGAGTCAATCGTTTGTGCTGCAAAAAGTTTAATTTGTGTGATTCTGTTTCTTCAGATATTTGTGGTAATTATAGGACGTCATTTCTGCTCATCTGACGGAGACAAACTCCACAAAACTAGAGAAGAGAAACGACCTGAGGCTGTGGAAAAGTCTGTTTCAGTCTTTAGTCTTTTGCTTTTGATTCAGATTTTATAATAACACAGACTTTTCCTCAGCCTCAGGTCGTTTCTCTTCTTTAGTTTTGTGGAGTTTGTCTCCGTCAGCTGAGCAGAAATGACGTCCTGTAATTACCACAGAAATAATAATGAAGAATTTTAGAAATAAACTCACACAAATGAAACTGTCACAGCACAAAACAGCACAAACCAAATACAAACGTTTGACATCATTTTCTTCCTGTTTTGAGGCTGTTTCACATTCTGAGGTTCTGGACGACGTCATCGACCAAAATAAAACTGTGAATATCTGAAGAACCAGAATCACACAAATGAAACTTTTTGCAGCACAAACGACTGACACAGTTTTTGTAGGTTTGAGTTTGATGAGCGACTTCACGCAGGACTCAGGCAACGGGAGGGCGGTTTAGTCCTGGTTTAGTCCTGGTTTAGTCCTGGTTCAGTCCTGGTTCAGTCCTGGTTCAGTCCTGGTTTAGTTCTGGTTCAGTCCTGGTTCAGTCCTGGTTCAGTCCTGGTTTAGTCCTGGTTCAGTCCTGTTTCAGTCCTGGTTCAGTCCTGGTTCAGTCCTGGTTTAGTCCTGGTTCAGTCCTGTTTCAGTCCTGGTTCAGTCCTGGTTTAGTCCTGGTTCAGTGCTGTTTCAGTCCTGGTTCAGTCCTGGTTTAGTCCTGGTTCAGCCCTGGTTCAGTCCTGGTTCAGTCCTGGTTTAGTTCTGGTTCAGTCCTGATTCAGTCCTGGTTCAGCCCTGGTTCAGTCCTGGTTCAGTCCTGGTTCAGTCCTGGTTCCACCAGTGGAATCAAACATTTTGTACTTAAATATAAAAACACTTCTTACTTCACTTAAATAAGAAAACAACTTTTTGTCCTTAAAATAAGAAACAAAATCAGTTGTTTCCTGAATGAAGAAAAACACTCGTTCCTCTGCAGATTCTTTTTACTCGTCCAGTTGAATCAACTCAAATAAAGTCAAATGTTCTTGGTTTAAGTCCTTTGAACTCAGAGTTTTTGTAGAACACGACGCTCCTTCATGTGCTGTAAAAACAAAAACCAAACCCTGAACAGTGAAGCGTTTTCTCCTGAGGACGACTGCACTCACCCCGAGACGCTTCCTCCTCGTCTGCAGGTTCTTTTCAGATCCTGTCTCTGCTTTGACCTCTGACAGATTTAAGTGTCTGGAGTTTTACTCTGAGCTCTCACTCTCTGAGCTTTTTGGGCTGTGAATAAGTGTGAAGTACATCAATCAAAGTGCTTAAAAAACAGTTTAAATATAAAACAACTGTAGAAAAAGTCAGATTCATGAAGAATTATATGAAATTAAAATAAAGTAAACTCTGATAACAGTGGTGAAGGTCATAAAAGGAATTAAGACAATAAATAAATAAATATAAAATACAAATGAATATCCAATGATCTAAAGCTCATTGGATAGAAATATGAAATGTGTCTCTGTATAAAACACATGTATATTTTCCTCATGTTTTGCTTGTTCTTGCTGTGTTTTCTGTTTTGCTGAGGGGAAAGAAGCTCAGGGACGAGTGGTGAGACTTTTCTTTCTTTCTTGATTGTTGTGAACTTGATGATTTGACCCAAAGAAAAGATCAGTTCCTTCATCCAGACGAACTAAAGCATTAGTGTGGAACCTGGAGCAGAGCAGTGAGTTCAGCCGTGTGGAGTTCAAAGGACTTAAACCAAGAACATTTGACTTTATTTGAGTCGATTCAACTGGACGAGTAAAAGAATCTGCAGAGGAACGAGTGTTTTTTATATTTTAAGCAACAGTCGATGTGCAAAAAGTTGTTGTTTTCATATTTGAAGCACCAAAAGTCTTGTTCCACTGCAGATCCTTTTACTTTAGGAGTGTTTGCCCTCCGACCTGAAGGTTCG
Organism: Odontamblyopus rebecca; assembly: GCA_030686955.1. Taxonomy (NCBI): domain Eukaryota; kingdom Metazoa; phylum Chordata; class Actinopteri; order Gobiiformes; family Gobiidae; genus Odontamblyopus; species Odontamblyopus rebecca. The sequence goes on along the minus strand of CM060654.1, from coordinate 2,292,596 downwards.
GGATTTGGATCCCGCTCTCCACAGGAACATCACTGGTTTAGGGTCAGATCCACAGACCCACAGGAGCTGCCGTCGTGTCCTTGGGCAGAACACTTAACCCGCCTCAGCCCCAGTGTCTGACGGGGGTAAATAAAAACTAGGACCCCCACGGTTTGTGGTAGTTGGTGCACTGCAAAAAAGACCTATCAAAAAATAAGAAAAAAAATACCAATTTAGAGGTAAAAATGTCTATTTTAAGTGAAATTTTCTGCCAGTGCAGCAAGAAATTTTCCCTTACCAAATTTTCTTAAAACAAGACGAAATCTGAATCTTGTTCTAAGCAGAAAACACGAGTTTCAAGTATTTGTGGACAGATTTTTCCCCTTATTTGTTTGAGGAGGAAGTTAAAGAGGCTTAACCTGGACTGAGTTAATATAAAAAGTGCTTAGAATAAATTGTAATATTTAGATAAGATAAATCAGGATGAATATCTTGGAACAAGTAAAAAAAAATCTCATTTTAAAATTGATCTTTTAAGATGAATCTGCTTCATTCAAGTCAGTTTAACTGTGGTAGAAAATCCTTTTTTGTAGTGTGATAATAAAATGGTGAATTGAGTTCAGAATGAAGCAGAACTGTTCTTCACTCGGGTCATTCCTGACGCACACGAGTCAGTCACAGTTTCTTTTGGTCATTTTTAAGCAGCTTTTCTATATTTTACCCAAACAAATGTCAGTTTCTGCCTCTTCACTGTTGATCAGACTGAGCATAAACACAGACACTGGGACAGTTCTGGTGGAAAACTGGGACTAAGTGGTTTTGGATAAATCTTTGGGACTCGGGGTCCGGACCGGGACCGTCCCGGGGACTCGGGGTCCGGACCGGGACCGTCCCGGGGACTCGGGGTCTGGTTCTTGGTGTCAGTGGTTTCTTTGTGTGACATTTGCAGTGATAATCTGTAGAACAGGTGATGTGTTAGAACATCTGCAGTGATAATCTGTAGAACAGGTGATGTGTTAGAACATCTGCAGTGATAATCTGCAGAACAGGTGATGTGTTAGAACATCTGCAGTGATAATCTGTAGAACAGGTGATGTGTTAGAACATCTGCAGTGATAATCTGTAGAACAGGTGATGTGTTAGAACATTTGCAGTGATAATCTGTAGAACAGGTGATGTGTTAGAACGTAGTGATAATCTGTAGAACAGGTGATGTGTTAGAACATCTGCAGTGATAATCTGTAGAACAGGTGATGTGTTAGAACATCTGCAGTGATAATCTGTAGAACAGGTGATGTGTTAGAACATTTGCAGTGATAATCTGTAGAACAGGTGATGTGTTAGAACATTTGCAGTGATAATCTGTAGAACAGGTGATGTGTTAGAACATTTGCAGTGATAATCTGTAGAACAGGTGATGTGTTAGAACATTTGTAGTGATAATTCTGTAGAACAGGTGATGTGTTAGAACATCTGCAGTGATAATCTGTAGAACAGGTGATGTGTTAGAACATTTGCAGTGATAATCTGTAGAACAGGTGATGTGTTAGAACATTTGCAGTGATAATCTGTAGAACAGGTGATGCGTTAGAACATCTGCAGTGATAATCTGTAGAACAGGTGATGTGTTAGAACATCTGCAGTGATAATCTGTAGAACAGGTGATGTGTTAGAACATTTGCAGTGATAATCTGCAGAACAGGTGATGTGTTAGAACATCTGCAGTGATAATCTGTAGAACAGGTGATGTGTTAGAACATTTGCAGTGATAATCTGTAGAACAGGTGATGTGTTAGAACATCTGCAGTGATAATCTGTAGAACAGGTGATGTGTTAGAACATCTGCAGTGATAATCTGTAGAACAGGTGATGTGTTAGAACATTTGCAGTGATAATCTGTAGAACAGGTGATGTGTTAGAACATTTGCAGTGATAATCTGTAGAACAGTTATGCGTTAGAACATTTGCAGTGATAATCTGTAGAACAGGTGATGTGTTAGAACATCTGCAGTGATAATCTGTAGAACAGGTGATGTGTTAGAACATTTGCAGTGATAATCTGCAGAACAGGTGATGTGTTAGAACATTTGCAGTGATAATCTGTAGAACAGGTGATGTGTTAGAACATCTGCAGTGATAATCTGTAGAACAGGTGATGTGTTAGAACATCTGTAGTGATAATCTGTAGAACAGGTGATGTGTTAGAACATTTGTAGTGATAATCTGTAGAGCAGGTGATGTGTTAGAACATTTGCAGTGATAATCTGTAGAACAGGTGATGTGTTAGAACATCTGCAGTGATAATCTGTAGAACAGGTGATGTGTTAGAACATTTGTAGTGATAATCTGTAGAACAGGTGATGTGTTAGAACATTTGTAGTGATAATCTGTAGAACAGGTGATGTGTTAGAACATTTGTAGTGATAATCTGTAGAACAGGTGATGTGTTAGAACGTAGTGATAATCTGTAGAACAGGTGTTAGAACATTTGCAGGTCTGCAGAACCTCTGACGTTCCCCTGTGTCCTCAGTCCGTTCTCCAGCGCCTGGAGGCCAGTCTTTCCGCGGCGCCGGACGAGGAGGCGGATCCCGGGGATTACGCTCCGGAGCCCGGGAGCCCGAGGGCGGCGGAGGAGCCGAGCCTGAGGAACCAGCTACTGGACCTGCTCCTGAGCGCCCGCCGCTCCTCGTCCGGGTGCTTCGGGGCCCGGATGGACCGGATCGGAAACGCCAGCGGCCTGGGCTGCGGCAGAGGTCAGAGGTCACACGATATTTACGAACAGGAAGTGAGCGCAGACTCCATCGATTCTGCCTCCAATTCGCTTTATTTTGAAAAGGCTCTTCTCTCTGTACCTGCGGCTGTGAGAAGCCTCATTTCGGTCTGTCAGGAGTTTGTTTTATGAATGTAAAATAAGTACAGACCCTTTACGTAACTGAGTTTTTTCACCATTTGCAATTTTTCATTTGAAAATGGTGAAATTTGACACCAAAGCCGAACATGATTTTTACATCCAAAGAGTTTACACGTTTTTCTTTAAAAGATTTGGTTCCTAATAGTTGCCATGTTAGAATGGACGAGTTAATCTTGTAAAAATAAAATCATTTGTTTAGTATCTGTGTTCAGTAACCTCTGTTTTTTGGGATTATTGCCCAAATTCCCCGGTTTACTCAGGTCCGTTGTGGAGACTGAGGATTTGCTTCAAAATGTCTGTTTCTCACTGAATGTGTCGTTTTATCACTGTCCAAAAATGATCTGGAAAAAATGAGTTTTTTTTCTCTCCACCCGAGTGTTGAGTTCTAAAGGTTGTTGTCGTTTGTTGTGAGGACTGACCCTGTGTTTCAGGTTAGAGCGCCCCCTCCTGGACGCCCTCTGACCCTGTGCTGTGTGTGTGTTTCAGGTTAGAGCGCCCCCTCCTGGACGCCCCCTGACCCTGTGCTGTGTGTGTGTTTCAGGTTAGAGCGCCCCCTCCTGGACGCCCTCTGACCCTGTGCTGTGTGTGTGTTTCAGGTTAGAGCGCCCCCTCCTGGACGCCCTCTGACCCTGTGCTGTGTGTGTGTTTCAGGTTAGAGCGCCCCCTCCTGGACGCCCTCTGACCCTGTGCTGTGTGTGTTTCAGGTTAGAGCGCCCCTCCTGGACGCCCTCTGACCCTGTGGTGTGTGTGTGTTTCAGGTTAGAGCGCCCCCTCCTGGACGCCCTCTGGACCCGTGCCCGTTCCGCTCCGTCCGTTTGTGAAAGTTTCTGTGTGTTTTGTCCCGTGTTTGTTTTATAATGTTTCTTTTACACAAATATAAAAATAAAGTTCATTTTGCAGGTTGGTCTTAAACACTGAGTCCCCGTGTGTCTTCTTCACCTGTAACGGGCACAGGGGGTACAGGGGACACAGGGGGCACAGGGGGTACAGGGGCCACAGGGGACACAGGGGGCACAGGGGGCACAGGGGGTACAGGGGACACAGGGGATACAGGGGGCACAGGGGGTACAGGGGACACAGGGGGTACAGGGGACACAGGGGACACAGGGGACACAGGGGGCACAGGGGGCACCGGGGGCACCGGGGCCACAGGGGGCACATTTAGGATAATTTGTTTCATCAGATTTTGAATTTCTCACTTTGAATTTTTTTAACTCGTGTTCGGATTATTTTTATTCTGCATTTTAGTTGCTGAAATTTAAAGTTGAACTCAGCCCGTCTGAAGCTAAAGTCGTTTCTAGAGGAGGTGAATTCTGTCAGAAGCCAAAAAACGGCACAGATCAGTGTTTCCTCGGTGGAGATCTCACTGTGGCAGTGAGTCTGTCAAGGCAACAAACTAGTGCAGTGATGGGGGCAAGTTCTGAACTTCCACGTAAAACACCAATTTGCAGTGAAGAAGAGAAACTGAAAGTTGTTCAAATGGTTCAGGAATATATTTTTTTTTAGTGTTTTCAAAAAATATAATTCACTGGTAAATAAACGGGATCAGAAACGACATCAGTGATCGAGTCTTTTGGGCTTTGGCCTGTGCAGTGGGAAATCAACAGAGGGAAGTGTGAGGTGCTTATAAAGATGTTTTCTAACGTTTCCAGACACTAATGAGTGAACCAGGCAGAGCGTTTGGTTTGTTAGACTCATGGCTGTTGTCAGATGGGTTAAAGTGGAGTTAAGCTTCTTCAGTCTGAAGCAAATTGGTGTTTTACGTGGAAGTTCAGAACTTGCCCCCATCACTACACTAGTTTGTTGCCTTGACAGACTCACTGCCACAGTGAGAATCTCCAGAAATGGACTTTAGCTTCAGACGGGCTGAGTTCATCTTTAAGTGTGTTTTCAAAGTGTTAAAAATTCAGTATAAAAAAATTGCCTTTTATATATTCAGCACAGCATTTTCAAACTCTCAAATTCAACAGTTGAAATTCAGAGTGTAAAATTTGCAACAACAAAAAAAATTGCAGGGCTTGAAAATATTTGTGAATATCTTTAAAAAGGTGAATTTGTGGCTCAGACGAGGAAACAGAACATGACATAGTGACTCCCACGGCCCTTTAGCACTGGTGAGCAGCACGTGGAGCCCAGTCTGTGCCAGTGTGCCCGATGGCAGCTGTGGCACAGGAGCCCCACCAGGGTGAAGGAGGAAATGAAGAAGGAAACACTTCTGTGAGTCAGTTCAGCCTTTATTTGACCCAGAAAAACTGCATTTGACCAGAACCCTGTGGTCCAGCTGCTGCCTGTGGAACGTCACACTCAGAATCTCATGAAATCATTAAACTCTGAATAATCATGTGCCCAAAATCCTCTCATACAAATAAAATTATATTTTATTTCAACAAATCATCAAATAAAAACTCAAAAACTCCAGTGGTCCCGGTAGTCCACTCTGTTCCCGTAAAGCTGCACTCCGTAACTTTTCTAGGGTCTGTCACCTGCTACAAGTTTCTATGGATACGTCACTGCTCCACCTGGAATGTCCCACAGTGTGACTTTAAACAGCTCGACTTTACATCTATTCAATTACAAGTGGTTTTAGAGCTCAAAAATCCCTTGAAACACAGAGTGGGGAGTCGCCTCTCCACAGATCCGACCCGGAACTCGGTCCGGTTTGGTCTCTATGGAGATAAGAAGGCGTTTTTGACGGACGCTCCGGTGGGAAAGTTACACGGTGCAGCTTTAAAACTGGCCGGGTCGGCGTTTCACTGCGTCACAGTAAAATGAATCCCACATAAAAAGCAGAAAGTCAAAGTGCCGAAAGTGACTCAGACTCACAACAGAAACATGAGGAAAATAAGAGTCATGGATGGAGCAGAGGATCAGACACGAGAGAAAAACTACAGACTGAAAAAGAAAAATCTATGTGCGGTTTATGGAGTAATTAACTACAGAGTGACATGAGCGCGAGTGGTTTCTGTTATGAACATTTAAACTTATTTAAACACTTTGAAACGTGACAGAATGATCAGGATGTAGTGCTGAAGCTCCTCATTGCCGACGCTGCATCTGTGTAGTTTCCATTACTGTATTTATTAGAGTTTTTAGTTTTAGAAAGAAATAAACACAAGAAATATAAAAGAAATATAAAAATAAACATTAAAGACCCTCTTCTAACAGTGTTTTAGCCCAGTACAGATACAAATATACGATATAAGCAGCTTCAGGTCAAAATACGTTCACTTGAAGCGCATTCAATTGTTTGAAGATTAGGAAGTGCACGTTAGCATGCTAGTCGTCGTCGGCTTTCCCTTTGCGGTGGTTTCGGAGCGTCGTCGAGTGAAAAACGCTCGTAAACTCATCGCGGTGAATAATGAGGACGTCTGAAATGCATAATGAGGACGTCTGAAATGCATAATGAGGACGTCTGAAACGCATAATGAGGACGTCTGAAATGCGTACGGTCAGTGAGGAATAACTTTGATTTTCACATTTTTTAAAAACAGTAGAAATTAAATCTGAACCATAAACTTCAGACACGTTAAATCGTCACAAACGTCCGTGTCGTTTGCCGTCCCGGTCAGTCTCAGTCCGACGCGCAGCAGAAGCAGAACCGAGTCTCATTAATGACATCGAAACGAATCAAGAATTATCTGTGCAAAATATAAAAACAAAACAATTCAAATGTGGATTAAAAGATTCGGAGGCGCCGGAGCCCAGGGGTCAGACGGTGATCGAGTGCTGCCGCAGTTTGGTCCGCAGGAACTCGTGGGTCAGGTTGTGTCTGGTGATGATTCCAACGATCTGCGAGAGAGAAAAAAAAGCTTCAGAAACACTTTTTTATTTTTTTCCAAGACTCCACAAACTTCACAAGAAAACTTATCACCAACTCGATGCTTAAAACAATCAACGAAATACGAGTTACAAGTTTCCTACAGAACGGCAAACAGTGAACTATTAAAATGTCAAACTTAAGGAAATAAATAAGATAATAATGTTTAACTTTGGCTCCCCCTTGTGGACATGGAGCTCTCTGCACGTGCACCGTTTGACTTGAAACTTGAAACTGCTTCAGAACAGTTTTCGTGGGGTATTTGTGGGTATTTGTGGGTATTTGTGGGTATTTGTGGGGTATATGTGGGTATTTGTGGGGTATATGTGGGTATTTGTGGGGTATATGTGGGTATTTGTGGGGTATATGTGGGTATTTGTGGGTATTTGTGGGGTATTTATTTATGTAATAGGGACAGTGCAGCTTAATGAACATCTACAACATTGCAGTGTAAATGTGTCAGATTACAGCAAAAATGCTCATTTCATGTCGTCCCTCGGCAGGAAACACAGATCTAACAGCAAAAACACAGTTACAATAACGACAATTATACACAAAAAGTGTCACAGGTCTGATTTTCCTTTAGCTGCTGTTTCAAGTGTCCAGTGTTGAGTCTCTTATTGATAGTGGAGAATGTTCCAGAACTTTGAGCCTTTGTCCAAACGCGTCTGTGGAGCGCTCAGTTCCTCCGGGCCGTGGTGCTCGTTCTCACCGACTCTTTGTTTTAACGGAGGGGGGCAAGTCCGTGCAAAACTTTATATACAAAACATCCACGTTTAAAATGAATAAAATTATTCAAATTTAGCAGGTTGTGCTCGTTTAAAATAGTGCAGTGAACTGAGAACGGTTCCTTGTCCAGTATTTTTACAGCTTTTTAAAAAAAGTGACGCAGCTGGTTTGTTGTGCAGCGAGTTCCCGTGTGGTTCTGCAAAACTGTACGAGACAGAATCATGGAGTAAAAACATTGGTGCCGCAGACAGAGTCACGGAGGATCTGACCGGTCGAAAAGTCACGGGTTAAAATGAACAGTTTTGTGAGACGCTTAGTGTTTCTTGAATGTCAATGTCGGGTCCCAGGGATTTACATGGGGCACAGTTGTAGTCCTGTGCATGTATAGGATATGTGGGTATATGTGGGTATATGTAGGGTAAATGTGGGTAAATGTGGGTATATGTGGGTATATGTGGGTATATGTAGGGTATATGTGGGTAAATGTGGGTATATGTGGGTAAATGTGGGTATATGTGGGTAAATGTGGGTATATGTAGGGTAAATGTGGTGTGTTTAGTGGAGTCTAACCAGGGAAGGGGGCGGGACTTCACCTCAGTGTTACACAAGAGAAATGAAAGTAAAAGTTGAAGAGCAGCTGCTTGTCGACAGTCTGATCCGAGAGCTCATCTGACGTCTTCTGAGCTCGGAAAAGTGATTCACACATTCAGTGAGTACAAGATAAACATGTTTGAACATTACTCTGAATTAGCTGTCGAAATTAGCGGTTTGTTTTATCTGCTATAGCTAAAGCCTCCCTAGCTAACTTGCTATCTGGCCCTGGGTTTAGCATTAGCCTCCCACAGCTGCTTCTGTTGTTACTGTCACTCCACATTAGAGGTAAGATCGGGCCTAAAAATCCAGCCCGACCCGGACCTGCTGGGTATTAAAGCCCGACCCGACCCGAGTCTGACCAATTAACTTGATTTGCAGGCCCGAGCCGGAAGCAAACCCGAAATTTCATGCGGACCTGCGGAGGGAAAGATTATTAAGAGGGCTGCGTTCACGTGCGTCGTTCACGTGCGCAGAGCCAGAGCATGTGCTGCTCTGGCTCTGCGCACGAATTTAACTGTTTATTTATTTTTAAAAAGTCAGCGAGAGAGAAGCCCGGCCCGAAGCAATGATTGACATTTTAGACCCAAATTTCGGGTCGGGTCGGGCTTAAGATCTTACCTCTACTCACATATTGTTTCTATCACTGCAGAAATACAGCAAAGGCTCTAAACACAGGACATCTCTTTCTCTGCTGTGTCACAGAAATGGCGTATGTCAGCTGTGCTCTGTCTGAAGACCAGCTCCTGTGCTCCCCTCTGTCTGGAGGTCTTCACAGACCCCGTCTCCACTTCCTGTGGACACAGCTTCTGCAAACTCTGCATCAATCACCACTTGGACCACAGCGAGCAGTACCAGTGCCCAGTCTGTAAAGAGGACTTCAGCTCCAGGCCTCAGCTAAAAACCAACACGTTTGTGTCTGAGATGGTCTCCCAGTTCAGAGGACCTCAAGAGGATCACGAGGAGTCACAGGACTCAGCCGAAGCAGGAGGTGTTCCCTGTGACGTGTGCTCTGCAAAGAGGCTCAGGGCGGTCAAGTCCTGCCTGGTCTGTCTGGCCTCTTACTGCCCCACTCACCTGGAGCCTCACCGAAGCAACGCCGCCTCCAACGACACCACCTCATCTGCCCTGTGGAGAACCTGGAGGAGCGAATCTGCCCAGAGCATGACAAACCTCTGGAGCTGTTCTGTCAAACAGAGAAGAAGTTCATCTGTCTGCAGTGCATCTTGTCTCAGCACAAAGACCATCCTGCAGTGCCCCTCAAAGAGGAGTGTGAGAGACAGCAGGCCAAGCTGAGGACCCTGATGAAACAAAGACAAGAGAAGATCCAGGAGATCCAAGACTCTGTGAAGGTTAACAACAAGAACGCTGATCGAGAGATGGCTGAGGGAGTTAAAGTCTTCACAGATTTGATGGAGTGTGTTCAGAAGAGTCTGGACCAGTTCAAAGAGAGACTCACAGGAGACCAGAAGAAGGTGGAGGACAGGGCCTCACAGTTGATAGAGAAATTAGAGCAGGAGATCCGTGTCCTGCAGCAGAGAGGAGCTGATGTGAAGCTGGTTTCTGAGGACCACTTCAGATTTATACAGACCTTCTCCTCAGTGAATCCTGCTCCAGAGCTGGAGGACCGGACAGAAGTGAAGGTTTCTCCTCAGTCATATTATGGTCTCGTAGCTCAGGCTGTGTCTGAGCTGGAGAAGACTCTTGTTCCACAGCTAAAGAAGGTGATTTATCCAGAATCAGCACCAGAATCAGAATCAGAATCAGAATCAGAATCAGAATCAGAATCAGAACCAGAACCAGTACGAGTACGAGTACGAGTACGAGTACTACAATCAGAATCACCACCAGAATCAGAATCAGAATCAGAATCAGAATCAGAATCAGAACCAGTACGAGTACGAGTACTAGAATCAGAATCACCACCAGAATCAGAATCAGAATCAGAATGGGATTCAGACCAGGCTGTGGTAGGAGCGGGGGAAAATCTCCGTGAGCGGATTCGGATTCACAGTCGACGAGCGCTGCCTCCGGTCAATCTGGAGCTCATTTGAGCTGCAGTTGGCTGAGGTTGGTCATACTGACTCATTTTATTGTGTTTTAATATATAGACCTCCTGGTCCTGCACGTGCGTTCTTGGATGATTTTTCTGAGTTTCTATCCTCTGTTATCAAACTTGAGAAAGTTTTAATTCTTGGGGATTTTAACATACACATTGATGACCCTTCTTGCAGTGTGGCCTCTGAGTTACTGTCACTCACTGAGTCGTTTCATTTTAAACAGCATGTGTCGGGTCCCACACATAAGAAAGGACATATATTGGACCTTGTTTTTTCCTTTGGCCTTAACATAGACCAGCTCAGTATTGTGGATGTTCATGTTACAGACCACAGCTGTGTGTATTTTAATTTGTCTATTGGAGCTCTCTGCACGTGCACAGTTTGAAACGCCTCTTGTGTCACAGTGTGGACGGTCTCACTGTGGTTTGTGGGCATATGTGGGTATTTGTGGGTATATGTGGGTATTTGTGGGGTATATGTGGGTATTTGTGGGGTATATGTGGGTATTTGTGGGGTATATGTGGGTATTTGTGGGGTATATGTGGGTATTTGTGTATATGTGGGTATTTGTGGGGTATATGTGGGTATATGTGGGTATTTGTGGGGTATTTGTGGGTATTTGTGGGGTATATGTGGGTATTTGTGGGGTATATGTGGGTATTTGTGGGTATTTGTGGGGTATTTGTGGGGTATATGTGGATATTTGTGGGTATATGTGGATATTTGTGGGGTATATGTGGGTATTTGTGGGTATTTGTGGGGTATTTGTGGGTATTTGTGGGGTATTTGTGGGTATATGTCGGTATATGTGGGTATTTGTGGGGTATATGTGGATATTTGTGGGGTATATGTGGATATTTGTGGGTATTTGTGGGGTATATGTGGGTATTTGTGGGTATATGTGGATATTTGCGGGTATTTGTGGGGTATTTGGGGGGTATATGTGGGTATTTGTGGGGTATTTGGGGGGTATATGTGGGTATATGTGGGTATTTGTGGGGTATTTGTGGGGTATTTGTGGGTATATGTGGATATTTGTGGGGTATATGTGGGTATTTGTGGGGTATTTGTGGGGTATTTGTGGGGTATTTGTGGGTTTTTGTGGGGTTTTTGTGGGTATTTGTGGTTATTTGTGGGGGATTTTTGGGTTTTTGTGGGGTATTTGTGGGTTTTTGTGGGGTATATGTGGGTATTTAGGTATTTGTGGGTATTTGTGGTACCTCTCCGCCGGCGTTGACCACGTGGCAGGTGCCTCAGCCCATGGTGCGGAACAGGTTAAAGACTTGGGAGATGCGGCAATTTGGGAGACACAGTGTAGGGCCCCGGGTTCATGTACGGGTCACATCCTGGAACAGAGGGTCAGAGGGTCAGAGGAGCAGAGGGTCAGGGGTCAGAGGGTCACAGGGTCACAGGGAGTCAGAGGGTCAGAATAAGACTATGGCCTCAGGAACTGTCTGTGCCGCACTGAAAAATGATTTAAAATAAACTTTAGTCTTTGGCAGTGATTTGCTCATGTCCACAAACACGACTCTCCAGCCGTGAGCGCAGAACTGCAGCTGTTTTCAGGCCAGAACGGTGCCGGTTCCCTGCACCAGTTCCACTGTGAACCAAATCTCTCACCGCTGAACAAACTGCGTTCAAAACCGTTTAAGTGACTCCAGGACGCCTCATGGAGAGAGGAATAAAACAAGGCCGTACGAAAGTGGACATCGGAGCACAGGAAATAACACTCATGGATCACAAATCGCACATGGATCGATATAACTCTTTTCTTGTGCTGCCGTCTTCATAGCTTTTGTTAAAGTCCATATGGTAAATATTGTGTCTCCTCCACGGCACAATCTTCATGTCACTTTTCTCTGCCATATTCCCATGGACCAATATTCCACATGTTTTGTTTATTTTACCGTGTGTGACCCGGAGGAGCCTGATCATGTCGTCTGTGCCGTCACGGTTCACTTGGAAAACAAGTTTTACTCAGTTCCCGCCGGGAACCAACTTTTGGTTCCTCAAAGCTCTGATTTTTGGTGTGAACACGTCAGTCGGTTCAAGATTCTGTCTGATTCTGTCTGAAAACGCTGTGTGTTCACGCACTCAGACCTCTCCTTTAGTCTGGGGAACTTCAAACTAAATCTGTCTGTGCTGGAGCTTTAAGGACGACAGCACAAATATCGGTCCGATATATCGGCCAACTGATCTGATCCTAACTCGACTGGAACTGGAACCATCAGGTCCAAATGTGACAAAGAAAGTTTTTAGGGTTATGAAGTATTCAAACCACACTGGCTTTGGCACAACACACTTGTAACCACAGACTGACAGATGCAGGTTTCATATAAAAGTGAAGCAGAGCAGGTCTGTACCACGATCATGCGCTGGTTCAGCTGGGTCAGGTCCACATCGTGAATGTCGGGGTAACGGGGTACTCCTCTGTCATCTCTGTGTACGACAGCCTGGGCTGAGAGGCGCTCTGCAACACACACACACACATAACACACATAAAACACACACACACACACACACACATAAAACACACACACATAAAACACATAAAACACACACACACATAAACACATACACACATAAAACACACACACACACACATAAAAACACACACACACACACAGATAAAACACACACACACACATATAAAACACACACACACATATAAAACACACAAACACATAAAACATACACACACACATACAATACACACATTAAACACACACACACACGCACATTAAACACACACACACACGCACATTAAACACGCACATTAAACACACACACACATTAAACACACACACACATTAAACACACACACACACATTAAACACACACACACATTAAACACACACACACACATTAAACACACACACACATTAAACACACACACACACGCACATTAAACACACACACACACATTAAACACACACACACACATTAAACACACACACACACATTAAACACACACACACACATTAAACACACACACACATTAAACACACACACACGCACATTAAACACACACACGCACACATTAAACACACACGCACATTCTCTGTTCAAGTTCTTGTATTTTTTCGGCGTTTAAGATTATTTTCCTTGAGCGTGCGTCAAACACCGAGCACAGGTTTCCCACTCAACAAAGAAGAATGACCGTAGTCCATTTTTGTTGGAAAATCAGCTCCACTTTTCTCATTTTGGACATTTTGCTGATGAGTATATCTGGCAATTAATCATTCATACTCACATATCCGTGTAAAACAATTTCAAGCAGATGAATTTTTTACAGGAGATATTGTAGAGAAATTGGGTGAGGGAAGTTGGTCTCAGAGCACCTAACAAATCGAGGCTGCAGAGGACTTGAAGGCGCCCGATTTGTCTTCACAATTTATACCCTCAGGTCACATGTTCATGACACGTTTCCATTGAAGACCAGTTTTAGCTGCATTGTGCCTCTAACCCATAGGTACAGCACGTGTATATTACATAAGGAAGCTTCACAACCATAGTTCCGTATTTTCATAAGGGCCTCTCGTGGACCTTTAATGGTTCTTTAAATCATGCAGGTCACCTACCTCCGACCTGAGACATGCACACACCATATCCTCTTTCACATCCTTCTGTTTTATGGCCATTGCAGACAAACAATAATATCGGATATGCAATCATGAGTTATTGCATATTGCCCTCCATGCATGGATCCCCTGTTTGTTCATGCCCAGCCAACTTTTCCACCTTATTTTTTCAGCCACAGTGAGATCTCCACCGAGGAAACACTGATCTGTGCCGTTTTTTGGCTTCTGACAGAATTCACCTCCTCTAGAAACGACTTTAGCTTCAGACGGGCTGGAGTTCATCTTTAAGTGTGTTTTCAAAGTGTTTAAAATTCAGTATAAAAAATTGCCTTTTATATATTCAGCACAGCATTTTCAAACTCTCATATTCAACATGTGAAATTCAGAGTGTAAAATTTGCAACGAAAAAAATTGCAGGGCTTGAAAATATTTGTGAATATATTTAAAAAGGTGAATTTGTGGCTCAGACGAGGAAACAGAACATGACATAGTGACTCCCATGGCCCACGGCCCTTTAGCACTGGTGAGCAGCACGTGAGCCCAGTCTGTGCCAGTGTGCTCGATGGCAGCTGTGGCACAGGAGCCCCACCAGGGTGAAGGAGGAAATGAAGAATGAAACACTTCTGTGAGTCAGTTCAGCCTTTATTTGACCCAGAAAAACTGCATTTGACCAGAACCCTGTGGTCCAGCTGCTGCCTGTGGAACGTCACACTCAGAATCTCACCAAATCATTAAACTCTGAATAATCATGTGCCCAAAATCCTCTCATACAAATAAAATTATATTTTATTTCAACAAATCATCAAATAAAAAACTCCAGTGGTCCCGGTAGTCCACTCTGTTCCCGTAAAGCTGCACTCCGTAACTTTTCTAGTAGAGGGTCTGTCACCTGCTCGTTTCTATGGATACGTCACTGCTCCACCTGGAATGTCCCACAGTGTGACTTTCAAACAGCTCGACTTTTACATCTATTCAATTACAAGTGGTTTTAGAGCTCAAAAATCCCTTGAAACACAGAGTGGGGAGTCGCCTCTCCACAGATCTGACCCGGAACTCGGTCCGGTTTGGTCTCCATGGAGATAAGAAGGCGTTTTTGACGGACGCTCCGGCGGGAAAGCTACACGGTGCAGCTTTAAAACTGGCCGGGTCGGCGTTTCACTGCGTCACAGTAAAATGAATCCCACATAAAAAGCAGAAAGTCAAAGTGCCGAAAGTGACTCAGACTCACAACAGAAACATGAGGAAAATAAGAGTCATGGATGGAGCAGAGGATCAGACACGAGAGAAAAACTACAGAGTGGAAAAAGGAAAATCTATGTGCGGTTTATGGAGTAATTAACTACAGAGTGACATGAGCGTACAGTGGTTTCTGTGCTTATGAACATTTAAACTTATTTAAACACTTTTGAAACGTGACAGAATGATCAGGATGTAGTGCTGAAGCTCCTCATTGCCGACGCTGCATCTGTGTAAGTTTCATTACTGTATTTATTAGAGTTTTTTAGTTTTAGAAAGAAGCCATAAACACAAGAAATATAAAAGAAATATAAAAATAAACATTAAAGACTCTCTAACAGTGTTAGTTTAGCCCAGTACAGATACAAATATATGATATAAGCAGCTTCAGGTCAACAACATACGTTTTTCTCACTTCGACCGGCTGCTAATCTGTTTGAAGATTAGGAAGTGCGTCACGCTAGCATGCTAGTCGCCGCCGGCTTTCCCCTTTGGCGTGTGGTTTCCGGAACGTTGCCGCTGAGTAGAAAAACGCCAGAAACTCCATCGCGCGGTGAATAATGGAGGACGTCTTGAAATGGCATAATGAGAGGACGTCTTCGAAATGCATAATGAGGACGTCTCGAAATGCCATAATGAGGACGTCTTCGAAATGCATAATGAGTGGACGTCTGAAATGCGTACGGTCAGTGAGGAATAACTTTGATTTTCACATTTTTTAAAAACAGTGGAAATTAAATCTGAACCATAAACTTTCAGACACGTTAAATCGCTCACAAACCATCTTCGTGTTGCTTTTCGCTGCCCCCGGTCAAGGTTCTAGTCCGATCAAGCCGCAAGCAGAAGCGCAGAACCGAAGTCTCATTAATGACATTTGGAAACGTAATCAAGAATTATCTGTGCAAAATATAAAGAAAACAAAACAATTCAAACGTGGGATTAGTAAAGATTCGAGGCGCTCGGAGCCCAGGGGTCAGACGGTGATCGAAAAGGGGTTGCCGCAGTTTGGTCCGCGAGGAACTCGTGGGTCAGGGGTTGTGTCTGGTGATGCATTCCTAACGACTATAGTAGAGAAAAAAAGCTTCAGAAACACTTTTTTTTCTTCCTAACACTCCACAAACTTCACAAGAAAACTTATCACCAACTCAATGCTTAAAAACAATCAACTAAATACGACTTACAAGTTTCCTACAGAACAGCAAACCGTGAACTATTAAAAATGTCAAACTTAAGGAAATAAATAAGATAATAATGTTTAAACTTGGCTCCCCTTGTGGGACATGGAGCTCTCTGCACGTGCACCAAGCTTCTGATTTTGAAACTTGAAACTGTTTCCAGAACAGTTTTCGTGGGTATTTGTGGCATTTGTGGGTATTTGTGGGTATTTGTGGGGTATTTGTGAGTACTTGTGGGTATTTGTGGGGTATTTGTGGGGTATTTGTGAGTATGTGGGGTATTTATTTATGTAATAGGGACAGTGTAGCTTAATGAACATCTACAACATTGCAGTGTAAATGTGTCAGATTACAGCAAAAATGCTCATTTCATGTCGTCCCTCGGGCAGGAGACACAGATCTAACAGCAAAAACACAGTTACAATAATCGGCACATACACAAAAAGTGTCACAGGTCTGATTTTCCTTTAGCTGCTGTTTTTCAAGTGTCCAGTGTTGAGTCTCTTATTGATAGTGTGGAGAATGTTCCAGAACTTTGAGTTTTGTCCAAACGTGTCTGTGGAGCGCTCAGTTCCTCCGGGCCGTGGTGCTCGTTCTCACTGAATTTCTTTGTTTTAACGGAGGGGGGCAAGTCCATGCAAAACTTGCATACAAAACATGACCACGTTTAAAATGAACAAAATTATTCTAATTTAGCAGGTTGTGCTCGTTTAAAATAGTGCAGTGAACTGAGAACGGTTCCTTGTCCAGTATTTTTACAGCTTTTAAAAAAAAGTGACGCAGCTGGCTGAGCTGTGCAGCGAAGTTCCCCGTGTGGCTCTGCAAAACTGCACGAGAGCAGAATCATGGAGTAAAAACATTGGTGCCGCAGACAGAGTCACGTGAGGATCTGACCGGTCGAAAAGTCACTAAGTTAAAATGTACAGTTTTGTGAGACGCCTAGTGTTTCTTGAATGTCAATGTCGGGTCCCAGGGATTTACGATGCGCACAGCTGTAGTCCTGTGTATGTATAGGATATGTGGGTATATGTGGGTATATGTAGGGTATATGTAGGGTATTTGTGGGTATATGTGGCATATATGTGGGTATATGTGGGTAAATGTGGGTATATGGCGAGGGTAAATGTGGTGTGTTTAGTGAGTCTAA
>CM060654.1:2265744-2275270 GCA_030686955.1 Odontamblyopus rebecca | reverse complement strand
GTGATTTTCCATCCATCCATCTTCTTCCGCTTATCGGGGCCGCGTCGCGGGGGCAGCAGTCTAAGCAGGGGCTCCCAAGCTTCCTTCTCCCCAGCCACTTCCTCCAGCTCCTCCAGACGGACCCCGAGGCGTTCCCAGGCCGAGAGACATAGTCCCTCCAGCGTGTCCTGGGTCTTCCCCGGGGCCTCCTACCGGTGGGACATGCCCAGAACACCTCCTGAGGAGGCGTCCAGGAGGCATCCGGACCAGATGCCCGAACCACCTCATCTGCTCCTCTCGACGTGGAGGAGCAGCAACTCTACTCCGAGCTCCTCCCGTGTGACCGAGCTCCTCACCCTATCTCTAAGGGAGCGCCCGGCCACTCTGCGAAGGAAACTCATTTCGGCCGCTTGTATCCGCGATCTCGTTCTTTTGGTCATTCCCCAGAGCTCATGACCACAGGTGAGGGGAGGAACGTAGATTGAGGTAAAACGAGAGCTTTGCCTTTCGGCTCAGCTCCTTCATCACCACAACGATCCGATACAGCGACCGCATCACTGCCGACGCTGCACCGATCCACCTGTCAATCTCACGCTCCATCCTCTCCTCACTGTGAGACCCCGAGATACTTGAACTCCTCCACTTGAGGCATGGACTCCCCACCCACCCGGAGAGGGCAATCCACCTTTTCCTCCCGGAAAAAGGTGGAGGCTTCTGAACGGCCTTAATGTTAATAACACGATTCTGCAGCATTTTGAGTCAAAAAACATCTAACATTACAGATTTTTACTGGGCTGAAGCCTTTATGTTTGTACTGAAAGTGAGTTTTATTTTATTTTGAATGAGGAAACCATCTTTATGATTCCTGTGTTTATCGATGACGCCACAAATCACGAACCCCCACTTTAAAAATCACTGCACAGAACATGTGGAGACTGTGGACTCAGGTCCTGAGCACCGTGTCTGACTCACTCCAGTCGGGCTTTGTTCTTTTAATGTTTGTGCTCGTTTATTTTATGCTCATTTATCAAGAACATCTGAAAAACCATTGAGTAAAACGATTAAAGCACATTATATAACATATTAAAGTCCAACAGGAGGAAGCCGGTGAGTCACAGAGCAGCAGAGCCCGTCCTGACACACGTCTGCTTCCTGCCTCCAGGTGGCGCTATAATGCGCCTCCAGCCAAAACAAACGGTTATTTCCTCCTCGCACGATTAAGCAGCTAAACACCGAGGTGACCTATTTTTATTGTTGTAGATCTGATCTCGCGCCCTCATTTTAATCACTGCCCCTTTGACCTTTGTGATGCCCCCAGGGGTAAATACAGTGTTCTGGACCTGAACCAGGACGAGAAGTCCAGGTCCGGTCTGGTCTGGTCTGGTCTCTGGTCTGGTCCCTGGTCTGGTCTCTGGTCTGGTCTCTGGTCTGGTCCCTGGTCTGGTCCCTGGTCTGGTCTCTGGTCTGGTCTCTGGTCTGGTCCCTGGTCTGGTCCCTGGTCTGGTCTCTGGTCTGGTCTCTGGTCTGGTCTCTGGTCTCTGGTCTCTGGTCTCTGGTCTGGTCTCTGGTCTGGTCTCTGGTCTGGTCCCTGGTCTGGTCCCTGGTCTGGTCCCTGGTCTGGTCTCTGGTCTGGTCTCTAGTCCCTGGTCTCGGATGGAGGCGTCAGCTCGATCAGACTCTTATAATAATTGGAGCTGTCAGAGGCAATAATCACACTGTGGAGTCCACTCAAGAGAGTGCACATCACACACACACATCACACACACACACACACACACATCACACACACACACACATCACACACACACACACACACATCACACACACACATCACACACACACACACTCTTTCTCTCTCTCTCTCTTCTACATATTAGTGATGTAACAATAAGGTAAATCTGGTCAGTCAGAGTCGGTCTGTTCTTCTGTAGAATATCGTGAATCCTGAACTTTCCCACGATGTGGTGATAAATATCGAACTGTGAGGTTCAAACTGTGACCGTATCGTATCGTATCGGGACACTCGGATATCGGTCCGTTCCTCTTACATAAGCATATAAACATGTACATCGCACAGGTGCAGTGGAACAGTCTGAATAGTGGCATTAGCTGCTTGTCTCCATGGAGACTGGCAAGTGTAATAATAATGCCATACGGCGGAACATTTTTCCCAGTACAGTGAACCATTGCTATAACACAGTTCACCTTTCGCGGCTTCGCTGTTTCGTGGATTTTTCCCCAGTGCCTTGTGTTCTGAATCCTGAGGCTGAGGTCGTCCACAAGTGAAAAAGTCACGTTGGTTTTTCACTCAGACCAGTGTCCACAGTTTCAGCCTCGTCTCTGTTCAGCCCGACACATTTACCTTTGCAAATTTTCTCCAGGACAAAACCCACAATGTGGAGGAAACGTTCTGCACGACAAAGGCAAAAGGCCGAGGAAGATGAAACTATCACAGAAAAAGAGAAACTTCTGGAGCTGCTGAAGGCAGAAGCTCTGCGGCTGTAGGCGCCTTTACAGAATAAATGAATCTGAGGTTTGTTCTGGGAAAAAGACGCTACAGGAGTCAGGACGAAGAGGCTCAGTCAGAGGGACTGAGAAATACACCACAGTGTCCAACCTCCTGTTCACTATTAACATGATTATTTTACACTATTTTTAAAAACTATCAGAGTTATTTGTAAGAAAACGTTTCTATTTTTATTTCTTAAACAAATGGGCTGAAAACAGGTTTGGATCTTTGGTTTCGTTCTATAGTTCAGTTTTGGATTGTAGAATAACTGTAAAAAATAAAGCTGATACTTCACAGATTTCGCCTGTCGCGGGTTCTTTTTGGGACCTGACCCCCGCCATAAACCAGGGGCCATAAACCAGGGGCCACTGTAAACAGTGTTTTGTTTTGTCTCTCCTCACCGCTGCTGCTCCAAACACTTTCCCTTCCCCCGTTTCTCTGACAGAGGAACCAGGAAATACCTCAGGAGCCCCCGGGCCCCGCACTCCGTCACGAGGGCCCTCCACCTGACCCCGACCCCCACCTCCACCTGACCCCCACCTCCAGCTCCACACCGGGGAGTAATTGCCCACTTAACCCCGCCCCCTCACTTAACCCCGCCCCCTCTCAGCTCCTCACAGCTCAGAGCGCTTCGTTCAGTCAAACACGTGAAATCCTGCAGCTGAAGTCAGAATGAATCAGACTGAATATATTTATGTGTCACTGTAACAAACAACGAAATTAAGTGTGTTCCTCGTTCAGTGCAAAGGGAATAAAACAGTAAAAACGTACAAATATACAGACACAGGACAGAAAAGTGCAACAACCTCACACTTCCGCGTTCATAAATATAAAAATTAGGGCAGTCAATGTTTTTTAACACAGATTAATCGCACAGTTTCTTCTGAACGCTCCTCTGTTAAAGTGCGGATGGTCCTGAAAGGCGGCGCAGGTGATTAGGTCAGTGATCAGGTCCATACGGGACTTTAGATAAACGAAGGAGTTTGCAGATGTCACAGCGATGAACTCTCTGTCCACAGAAGCACAAGTTTAAAACACCGTCTTAAAGCAAAACACGGGTTTGATTCAGCGGCAGAAACGACGATACTGTACAACAAACAATGGAAATATTGTCAGCAAAACACCTGCGTGAAGTCGCCCCATCAAACTCAAACCTGCACAAAAACTCTGTCAATCGTTTGTGCTGCAAAAGTTTCTTTTGTGCTTCTGACAGCGACAAACTCCACAAAACTAGAGAAGAGAAACGACCTGAGGCTGAGGAAAAGTCTGTTTCAGTCTTTAGTCTTTTGCTTTTGATTCAGATTTTCTATAATAACACAGACTTTTCCTCAGCCTCAGGTCGTTTCTCTTCTCTAGTTTTGTGGAGTTTGTCTCCGTCAGCTGAGCAGAAATGACGTCCTATAATTACCACAGAAATAATAATGAAGAATTTTAGAAATAAACTCACACAAATGAAAACCAAACAACAAATAAACAGCCCAAATACAAACGTTTCTATCATTTTCTTCCTTGTTTGAGGCTGTTTCACATTCTGAGGTTCTGGACGACGTCATCGACCAAAATAAAACTGTGAATATCTGAAGAACCAGAATCACACAAACAAAACTTTTTGCAGCACAAATGACTGACACCATTTTGGGCGTTTTTGAGCATTTTTCTTCTTCCTGTGGGGCCGACCTGGATTTGACCTGTAAAAGAATCGTTAATTTCTCCAAAACTAAAGCAGCACAAACGAAACTTTTTGCAGCACAAACGATTGACAGAGTTTTTGTTCAGGTTTGAGTTTAATGGGGCGACTTCACGGAGGTCAGCAAAACTACCGGCGATGGAAAAATGTAAATAAAATAAATCAAAATTCTAAAGTGTGATTAATCTGATTTAAAAATGAATAGTAAAAATGTGCTTTAGTGGCTGTTGGGTATAAACTGTTTTGTCGTCTGTCAAATGTCCTGGACTTCGAGTCGTGTTTACCTCCTCCACAGTAGGTCTTTTTTTTTTTTACAGGTGCAGTAAAAATCTTTGGCATAATAAAGAGCATTTCCAAGAGAACACAGTCAAAGTAAAGTCTGGACAAACCCTCGGAGCTGCAGAGGATTCTATTTGTGTCTGTGGATGTGAAAGGCGGAGGGTGAGGGGCTCATTAGCCCGAGGAGCACCCGTCACGCGCCGTTAACCACTGCCACGTCACGCCGGGCAGGTGCTATAAAGGCTGCACCTGTCCTGCTCCGGCTCACTCGGCTCCGCGCGCTCTTGCCGCATTCACCTGCCACATTCTCCTGCCGCATTCACCTGCCACATTCTCCTGCCGCATTCACCTGCCACATTCACCTGCCACATTCACCTGCCGTCATGGACCTGCTCCTGGCCCTGTGCTCCCTGTCGGCGCTGCTCCTGATCCAGCCGGCGTCCTCCAGACCCGCAGACGTCCAGGTGAGCTCCAAAAACTTTTCAGCATTTTAAAACAATTACTGTCAGATTCACTCATTTAAACTCTCATTTTAATCAGGATTTGAAGATATTTGTGTTAAATAATTCCATGTTTTTCTATTTCATTATTTTAAATCGATTCTAAGCGACTGTTTTAGAAGTGAATCAACTTAAAATATGTGGTTAAAGCTGCACTATGAAACTTTTTGCTTGGTTGTTTCTATGGATACGTCATTGCTCTGCCTGGAATGTTCCGCAGTGTGACATTAAACAGCTCCGCTTTACATTTATTCTATTACAAGTGGTTTTAGAGCTCAAAGATCCCTCGAAAAACAGGTTTAGTCTTTAGGAAAGTAGAAAGGTTTAAAGCCACACTGCGGAACATTCCAGATGACGTGATAACATCTCCATGGAGAAAAGCGTTTCACGGATCCTCCACCAGAAAAGTTACACAATGCAGCTTTTACACTGTACTCACCCATTACCGAAAAACACCAGTAAACAAACCATCATCTTTTTTGGCAGTTTATATGGGCTCCCTAAACTAACTATTTATTAATTCTACATAAAATATTATCTTTTTATTTTTTATTCTATTGTATATATTTTATTTTATATATTTTATTTATTTTTTTATTTTTATTATGTATTTTTTTAACGACTCATTTTCAAAGTATTTAATGTGAAAAGGTGAATATTTTAGCCGGTTTTGTCCTGTTTAAGGTGAAGTTAATCTGGAAACTAGTCTCCGCCCATCGAGTTGAGTGACAGGCGGATGGGCCAATCAGAGCTCAGTTAATAAACGGGTTAAATGCAGATGCGTTTGGGGCCTGGGGGGTTTAATACAGTTAAGGAACAATATTAACACTCAAAAATCAGCTTTAATATTCCACCATCTCTGTTTCGTTCAAGTTTGATCGAATAAAACGAGTCATAATATTAAATTAATAAGAAAAGGGTCTAATTCTGGGCCCCAAACCCCCGGGGCCCCTGACAACAGTCCCTTGTTAAATGATTAAAAACTGTCATCAAATAAGTCACTATTTTAGAATAATATTACCTCTTATTTACTTCAGGTTTTACCAGCTCTGTTTCTTTCCTTTTTTGTTTTGTTTAATTAAAGACAATAAAATACAAAATACAATAATTAACATCAAAACAAACAAAACATAGAACAATATATATAACAAATATAAAAAAACAAAATGCCCTAACATCAGCTTTTACTTTTTACTACCATCTTAAAGCATCATTTTAAAGGTATTTAATTTTTTCTTCCCCCTTTTATTATTATTATTATTACTAGTAGTAGTAGTAGTATTAACTTATCTCCTTTTTTACTATAATTTATGAATTCTCTTTGTTTTGAGGATTATATTTCCATTATTAACTATATTTATGTCACTACTTTAAATCCTTTGTTCGAGTTTGATTTAATAAAACGAGACATTGAATAAAAGTGAATTAAAATGGACTTTGTGACGTCCACGCTGCAGAATAATGATCCTGAACGTGTCGTGTCCTCAGAGTCTGAAGGAGCTGCTGCAGGAGGAGCTGGAGCCCGTGGAGATGCTTGACACAGACTCGGTCAAAGCCGTGTTCGGGGCCCCCGAGGTGGGCCCCTGGGAGGAGAGCGAGGACGAGGCGAACTCGGCGCTGTCCGTCAAAGAGAACGCCCTGGCCCGGCTGCTCCAGGACCTGATCCGGATCTCCAGACGGTCGGGGAGCCGCTTCAAGAAGGGCGGCCTGAGGAGCTGCTTCGGGTCCGTCTGGAGAGGATTGGGTCCTTCAGCGGCCTGGGCTGCTGAGGGCCACACGGGGCTCCCGAGGGCCACAGACATAGGTACAGCCCCAGACTATGTACATATACACACTACACGTCCAGTTTGGACACTTTTCCCTTTATCTTTCATGTTTATTTCGATGATTCTTCGCACTGTAGATTCACAGAAGTGTCAGAACTCAAAGTGACACATGTGAATGTCGAGAACACAAAATAAACGACACAAAAACAACTGTCAAACCTGTTTTTGACTTTTAAAAACAGCCTTTACCCTTTGCTTTTGGTGTTTCTTAACCTTGACGAGGCAGAGGCTTTATTATTAAGTTGACTGAGAGGAGGCCGAGGGCTTTAAAGAGGAACTCAGTCCGTCTGAAGCTAAAGTCGTTTCTAGAGGTGAATTCTGTCTGAAGCCAAAAAACAGCACAGATCAGTGTTTCCTCGGTGGAGATCTCACTGTGGCAGTGAGTCTGTCAAGGCAACAAACTAGTGTAGTGATGGGGGCAAGTTCTGAACTTCCACGTAAAACACCAATTTGCTTCAGACTGAAGAAGCTTAACTCCACTTTAACCCATCTGACAACAGCCACGAGTCTAACAAACCAAACGCTCTGCCTGGTTCACTCATTAGTGTCTGGAAATGTTAGAAAACAACTTCATAAGCACCTCACACTTCCCTCTGCTGATTTCCCACTGCACAAAAGCCCAAAAGACTCGATAACTGACGTCGTTTCTGATCCTGTTTATTTACCAGTGAATTATATTTTTTGAAAAACACTAAAAATACATTCCCGAACCATTTTCTTTCAACAACTTTCAGTTTTTCTTCTTTTTCACCGTCAGTCGTCGATCTTCACTTGGAGATTCACTGGTAAATGAACGGGATTAGAAACGACATCGGCGATCGAGTCTTTTGGACGAAAGCACTAAACAAAGACTAAAACCAGGACTAAACCAACGACTAAATGGGGACTAAATGAGGTCTAAAACAGGACTAAAAGGACTAAAATAGGAATAAATCGGGGACTAAACCAGGACTAAAACAGGGACTAAACGACCACTGAACCAGCACTAAACAAGGACTAAAGCAAGAGTAAACCCAGACTAAACCTGGACTAAAACAGGACTAAAACTGGAATAAACTGGGGAGTAAATCATCACTGCACTAGTTCAGAACTTGCCCCCATCACTACACTAGTTCAGAACTTGCCCCCATCACTGCACTAGTTCAGAACTTGCCCCCATCACTGCACTAGTTCAGAACTTGCCCCCATCACTACACTAGTTCAGAACTTGCCCCCATCACTGCACAAGTTCAGAACTTGCCCCCATCACTGCACTAGTTCAGAACTTGCCCCCATCACTACACTAGTTCAGAACTTGCCCCCATCACTGCACAAGTTCAGAACTTGCCCCCATCACTGCACTAGTTCAGAACTTGCCCCCATCACTGCACTAGTTCAGAACTTGCCCCCATCACTACACTAGTTCAGAACTTGCCCCCATCACTGCACTAGTTTGTCTCACTGTTTTTTTGGCTTCAGACGGGACAGAGTTCAGCTTTAACTTGTCTTTACTACATAAGTCCTTGTATCTTTCCTCTGTTTAGAAAAGTACTGTGCATGTGCCCGTGTAAGTGCCCGTGTAAGTGCCCGTGTAAATGCCCGTGTAAGTGCCCATGCGCCCTGTCACAGTGAGGTAACCCGCTGTGTTCTCCGCAGAGCACCCGGAGGAGGAGGAGGCGCTGATGGGCGAAGGGGCGGAGACTTGACCTTATAAGGACGTTACATTTGCCACACGCGGCGCTGTGTGAATATGAATAAATTATGCTCTAATTATATTTGTATTTATTTATTTTATTTTATTCTGTTTGTATGAGATGTACTGTAAGTAAAGCACTTTTTGCAGAACTCCTCTTTGGTTTGGTTTTTTTAAGGCGTCGGTGATTACGAAGAACCAAAAATAACATGATGAGAAATAAATGAAAGAATAAATGTTGGAAAGTATTAAATTAATTAGTTAAATAAAAATATGAATGTGTAAATAAATGCAAATGAATAAATTACTATAATATATATAAAAAAGTAAAATAAATAAATTAATAAAATAAATAAATTAATAAAAATAATAATAATAATAATAATATACAAATAAATAAAGTAAAAAATAATTTATCAATACATTTTTTAAAAATTACAAACAAGAATATTTTAGTGTTTTAATCCCCAGAATGTGTGTGTTAATGTGTAAACGTGTTTATTTATTTATACTTTTATTTATTATTTGATTTAATACTTTCCAACATTTATTTTTTATTTCTAATCATGTCATTTTTGGTTCTTCGTAGAAGCTGCAGACGCTGAAATGAGGCAGTGTGTGTGTGTATAGTGTGTGTGTTACCGTGTGTGTGTAGTGTGTGTGTGTGTGTGTGTATAGTGTGTGTGTGTGTGTGTATAGTGTGTGTGTGTAGTGTGTGTATAGTGTGTGTATTGTGTGTGTATAGTGTGTGTGTGTGTGTGTGTGTGTGTGTTTTAAGGCCTGTGTGTGTGTTTACTGTGTGTGTGTGTGTGTGTATAGTGTGTGTGTGTATAGTGTGTGTGTGTATAGTGTGTGTGTGTGTGTGTGTGTTCTGAGTGACACACACACAAAATATATATTATATATATATATATATACACACACACATACAATACAGACACTACACACACACACACACACTATACACACACACACTATACACACACACACTATACACACACACACACTATACACACACACACTATACACACACACACACTATACACACACACACAATACACACACACTATACAC
>CM060654.1:2080744-2263244 GCA_030686955.1 Odontamblyopus rebecca | reverse complement strand
GCCTTTTTCTTTTGTAAGAAAGATTTGAACTGAATTTAGTTCAACAGAAAAACTTGAACTGATGTTTTTTTTTTCCAGATGTTTTTATATTTGTTTATTTTTATTGATGAAATTATGAACCTTAAAAATAAACCCTGAGCCTCAAACTATCATAAAATTAGGACGTCCAGACGTCCCTGTTTCCCGGGGCGGTCCCGGTCCGGACCCCGAGTCTCCGGGACGGTCCCGGTCCAGACCCTGAGTCCCCCTGTCCCACAGATTTACACAGAACCACTGATTTGTCCCAGTTTTATACGAGAAATGTCCCAGTGTCCCTGTTTATGACCAGTCTGATCCTGGTCATTTGTTTCAGTAAAATACAGAAAAGCTGCTTAAAAACGACCAAAACAGAAAGAAAATGTGACTAAAGTGACTCACGTTAGAGCAGAAGAGTTTTCCTTAATTTCGCACTCGTTTCACTATTTTATCATCACCAAACCTCCACAAACAGAGACGTCCCAGTGTCCACAGCTCCAGCTCAGTGTGTGCGGAGGGATCAGGATTAGATCAGGACTTAAAGCTCAAAGCGTCAGAACAGTGAACATGGAAATCTAATTTGTCTGTAGAGTTTTGTGATCTGAACCAAACCACCGCCTGTTTTTTCACGTTTTCTCTGTTCTTTTCTCTCCAGCCTCTCACTATCTGGGGGTGAATTCTTTCGTCGGGGGTTAACTGTCGTAATGTGACAAAAATGTGCCTGAGAATGCCCCACGTCAGCGCCCTGGTCCCGACACATCCATGACACTTCCTCCGACAGAGCGCCGCCGGGTACCGCGCTCCCCGCGGTCCCCGCGGCCCCGGGGCCCGGCACAGGAAGTCCCAGTGTCACACAAACAGACACAGACAACACTCTAAAAGGACCCGAGTCCAGCGGGCGTCTTATCAGCCGCAGGTGTCGGGAATGTCACTGCGCTTCCTGGCATCCGGAGAAAAGGCCGTATATAAGGACCGAGGGCAGCAGAGGCCCCAGCAGGACCAGAGCAGGACCAGAGCAGGACCAGAGCAGGACCAGAGCAGGACCAGAGCAGGACCAGAGCAGGACCAGACCAGGACCAGACCAGGACCAGAGCACACGGGAAAAACAGCATCTGGGTGAGTTCAAATGACTTAAATCAAAAACATTTTACTTTATTTGAGTCAATTCAACTTGACGAGTCAAATGATCTGCAGTGGAATAAGTGTGTTTTTCTTCTGTGGAATAAGTGTGTTTTTCTTTATTTGATGAATCGTTGCATTTCTCTGACGCCTTTAAAGACGCCCAAAGCTCTTTACAGTTATTATTACTGTTGGAGCCACAGCCGCCCTGGGACAGACTGACAGAAGTGAAGCTCTGCACCATCAGCCTCCACCATCCCCCACACTCCACTTTCACACTGGGCAATGTGGGGTAAGTGTCTTGCCTATGGACACAACGCCTGTGGCCCCTGTGGCCCCGGATGTTCCCAGTGTCTCCATCCAAGTCCAGACCAGAGCCTGATCTTCTGAGCTCTGAGGAGATCAGGCTTTGACAAACCAGTGTGGCCACAATTCAAGCAACAGTCCATTTTGTTTAAGATTTTCATATTTTAAGTTCAAAAAGTCTTGTTCCACTGCAGATCATTTTACCTGTCAAATCAAATTTACTCAAATCATTTCAAACTTTCTTAATTTAACTCATCTTAACTTGACTAAATTTTGTTTTTTGCAGAGCAGGACCACAACTCGCCCAGAACTGAACTAGAACCAGAGCAGGACCGGACTAGGACCAGACCAAGACCAGAGCAGGACCGGACTAGGACCAGACCAAGACCAGAGCAGGATCATCATGGATGTGACGAGTCTGTGTTTGACTGTGTTGCTGATGGCACATCTCACCAGCTGCTACCCCACGGGCACCGGCCTCACGGGCACTGGCCTCACGGGCACCAGGCTGGAGCTGCAGGTCAGTCTGTGTCCCACTGCTAAAGATCTGAACACTAGAACTCTTCAGAACTCCTCAGATCTCCTCAGAGCTCCTCAGAGCTCCTCAGAGCTCCTCAGTGCTCCTCAGAGCTCCTCAGAGCCCCTCAGTGCTCCTCAGAGCTCCTCAGAGCTCCTCAGAGCTCCTCAGATCTCCTCAGAGCTCCTCAGAGCTCCTCAGTGCTCCTCAGTGCTCCTCAGAGCTCCTCAGAGCTCCTAAGTCTAACCTGATCTCCTCCTCTTCTGTAGGACCTTCTGGACCGGCTGGAGTCCCTGGTGGATCAGGGGCCGGTGGAGGGTCCCCGGGGCGAGGAGGTGCCTGTCCCCCGGGGTGCACAGGAGGAGCAGCAGGAGGAGCAGCAGGAGGAGGCGCTGATCCGGGACCTCCTCTCTCCTCAGAACCTGATGTCCGTCAGGAATAACTCCCCCCGCGGCTCCGGCTCCTCCTCCTCCAGCTGCTTCGGCCGCCGGATGGACCGGATCGGCTCCATGAGCTCCCTGGGCTGCAACACCCTGGGGAAGAACAGTCAGTGCCTCCTTCTCCACCTCCTCTCTCCACCCTTTCCTCTCATCCTCTTCTCCTCTACTCCCCTCATCTTCTCCTCCCTCCATCCTCTCCTCCCCTACTCCCCTCTTCTCCTCCTCCCTCCATCCTTTGCCTCCCCTACTCCTCCTGTACTCCTCTACTCCTCTCTCCATCCTTTCCTTTCCAAAGAAGAGAAGAGAAGAAGAGGAGTAAGGAAAGGTCCTTTACTCCTCTTCACCTCTTCTCTTCTCTCCTCCTTTTTCCATCTTTCATCCTCTTCTCTCATTATCCCCTCTTCTCTCCTCCTCCCTCCATCTCTCTCTTCCTTTCCTTGCTCCTCTTCATCTCTCCTCTTCTCCTTTCTCCTCTCCTCTCTCGTCATCTTTCCTTCTCTGTCCTCCTCACCTCCTTTCCTCCTCTCCATCTCTCCTCTCTCCATGTCTCATCCTCGCTCCTCTTTCTCCTGTTCTTCTCTCTCGTCTTTCCTCTGTACTCCTCCTCTCATCTTCTCCCCTCCTCGCTCCTCCTTTCCGCTCTTCCCCCTCTCTTCTCTTTCGTTCGCTTGTCTCCTCTCTCCTCTCCTTTTCTCCCGTCATTTCTCCTCCTTTGTCCTTTTCTGCCCTCCTTTCCTCCTTTCACCTCCTCTCATCCCCCTCTCTCTTCCCTTTTCCTCATTTGTCTTCCTCTTTCCTGCTCTCCACCTCTCTCTTCCACTCACCTCTCTCTCCTCCTCTCTTTTCTCCTCTCTTGTTGTTTTTTGTCCTCTGTCCTATCCTTTAATTTTCTCCTTCCTCTCTCCTCTTTTCCCCCTCTCATCGTCGCTCCTTCTCCTCCTCTGTCCTTGCCTGTTTCCTCCTTCCTCCTCTCCTCTTCTTCTCTCCTCCTCCGTGACCAAACACTCACCCTGTTCTTTCTCTCTTTCTTTTTCAGGTCCGAAGTCTGCGTGAAGTCTTACTCTCGTCTGTGGATCGTCCGGACCAAACCTCCTCTTCCTCCTCCTCTTCCTCCTCTTCTTCGTTCAGATTATTTATTTCCTTATTTATTAAACGTTTGTATCGTCCTGTTCTATTTATTTGTTTTCAGTACGTTTACGTTGTGTCTGAAGCTTCATTAAAGGTTTACATTTGCACTCTGACCTCGTCCTGTCTCATTCTTCCACCCGGTGATGTCATCAGGTGGTACTTATCCAGTGAACAGCTCCTTTTGCCTTTAGTTCAGGAGCGATTCCAGGACTGAAATGATCGGAATGATCCCAGTGAGGGTTTGTGGAGTTAATCCGCCTCATCGTGTGGGCGACTCGCGCCTCCACAGACCCGACTCACATTCGGCATGAAGGAGGTGGAAATCGGGTTTTATTTTGTACAATCAGAAGCGATAAACTTTTGTGCCTTTGTTCACATTATTATGAGTTTGTACGACCATAAACGGAAAAAAATAAAAGTTCTTACATTCTTCATTCTCATTTTTCTTATTTTTACGATTATAAACGTTAAATTTCTGCACTTCTTTATCATTATTATCGGTTTGTACGACCAGAAAACAGAACAATACAAAAGAGAAAGAAATCGGGTTAAATATATTCATATGCAGAGTGGCATTTATTTTGCTTTAGGTAAATATTCGTAAAGTTTCATCATCGCTGCACAGAAACAAACACAGAATTATGGAATTTTTGAATTAACAGGTTTGGGTTTATTTTTATTTATTTTTTCTTCTTCCCGCTTCTTCCCGAGAAATGTGCTTTTCTGTTGTTGATGGTGTGTGTGGAGTTTGTGTCCAAATCCACATTATTCATTGAGCACTTTTTCACATTTTCACATTTTCACATTTTCACATTTTCACATTTCCACATTTTCACATTTTCACATTTCCACATTTTCACATTTCCACATTTCCACATTTCCACATTTTCACATTTCCACATTTCCACATTTTCACATTTTTACATTTTCACACTTTCACATTTTCACGTTTCCACATTTTCACATTTTTACATTTTCACATTTTCACATTTTTACATTTTTACATTTTTACATTTTTACATTTTCACATTTTCACATTTCCACATTTCCACATTTTCACATTTTTACATTTTTACATTTTCACATTTTCACATTTTTACATTTTTACATTTTCACATTTTCACATTTTCACATTTCCACATTTCCACATTTTCACATTTTCACGTTTCCACGTTTTCACGTTTTCACGTTTTTACATTTTCACATTTTCACATTTTTACATTTTCACATTTTCACATTTTCACATTTTTACATTTTTACATTTTCACATTTTCACATTTTTACATTTTTACATTTTCACATTTTCCCATTTTCACATTTTCACATTTTTACATTTTTACATTTTCACATTTTTACATTTTCACATTTTCACATTTTCACATTTTTACATTTTAACATTTTCACATTTTCACATTTTATCATTTTCACATTTTTACATTTTAACATTTTAACATTTTAACATTTTAACATTTTAACATTTTCACATTTTAACATTTTCACATTTTCACATTTCCACATTTTCACATTTTTACATTTTCACATTTTTACATTTCCACATTTTCACATTTTCACATTTTTACATTTCCACATTTTCACATTTTCACATTTTCACATTTCCACATTTTTACATTTTCACATTTTTACATTTTCACATTTTCACATTTTTACATTTTCACATTTTCACATTTTTACATTTTCACATTTTCACATTTTCACATTTTTACATTTTTACATTTTCACATTTTCACATTTTTACATTTTCACATTTTCACATTTTCACATTTTTACATTTTCACATTTTCACATTTTTACATTTTCACATTTTTACATTTTCACATTTTCACATTTTCACATTTTTACATTTTCACATTTTCACATTTTCACATTTTTACATTTTCACATTTTCACATTTTCACATTTTCACATTTCCACATTTCCACATTTTCACATTTCCACATTTTCACATTTTTACATTTTCACATTTTCACATTTCCACATTTTCACATCTGAACAGTTGTGATGTTTGTTTCTCTTTTGGCACAAACGAAATAAAAACGAATTCCAGTCACATGTTTTTCCTTTGGAAAGGAAACATTCCTCTGGCGTAACTCTCTCCATTCCGAAGTCTGGGTTTAAGTTTCTATTTCCGTAGGCTCACGTAGGTGACGTGTCGGCTGCAGAATGTTACACGGTGCTACTTTAAATTCCACAAACATGATTCAGCGTTTCCACGGATACGAGGAAACAAACTGATAACAGCTGAACGCAGATTATTCTGAAACACACTGGAGCTGAGGCTCAGTTATTTCTGTTTCTAATTTGGTGTTTTGGGTCGACACAAATCTCCAAACAGAAGCAGAATTAAAGCCGCAAGCAGCAATGAACGGCCCTCCCGGCCGACCGGCCCCTCCCCAGGATATTATTATTATTATTATTATTATTATTATTATTATTATTAGTAGTAGTAGTAGTAGTAGTAGTAGTAGTAGTAGTAGTAGTATTAGTATTAGTATTATTAGTATTATTAGTAGTATTAGTATTAGTATTATTAGTATTATTAGTATTAGTATTAGTATTAGTATTATTAGTATTAGTATTAGTATTAGTATTAGTATTATTAGTATTAGTATTATTAATATTAGTATTAGTATTAGTATTAGTATTATTAATATTAGTATTATTATTATTAGTATTATTATTAGTATTATTATTATTAGTATTAGTATTATTAGTATTAGTATTAGTATTATTAGTATTAGTATTATTAGTATTAGTATTAGTAGTAGTATTAGTATTAGTATTAGTATTATTAGTATTAGTATTAGTATTTGTATTAGTATTAGTATTATTATTATTAGTATTAGTATTATTAGTATTAGTATTAGTATTAGTATTATTAGTATTAGTATTAGTAGTATCCATCCATCCATCCATCTTCTTCCGCTTATCCGGGGCCGGGTCGCGGGGCAGCAGTCTAAGCAGGGGCTCCCAAGCTTCCTTCTCCCCAGCCACTTCCACCAGCTCCTCCGGACGGACCCCGAGGCGTTCCCAGGCCAGCCGAGAGACATAGTCCCTCCAGCGTGTCCTGGGTCTTCCCCGGGGCCTCCTACCGGTGGGACATGCCTGGAACACCTCCCGAGGGAGGCGTCCAGGAGGCATCCGCACCAGATGCCCGAGCCACCTCAACTGGCTCCTCTCGACGTGGAGGAGCAGCGACTCTACTCCGAGCTCCTCCCGTGTGACCGAGCTCCTCACCCTATCTCTAAGGGAGCGCCCGGCCACTCTGCGAAGGAAACTCATTTCGGCCGCTTGTATCCGCGATCTCGTTCTTTCGGTCATTACCCAAAGCTCATGACCATAGGTGAGGGTAGGAACGTAAATTGACCGGTAAATCGAGAGCTTCGCCATTCGGCTCAGCTCCCTCTTCACCACAACGGTCCGATGCAGCGACTGCATCACTGCCGACGCTGCACCGATCCGCCTGTCAATCTCACGCTCCATCCTCCCCTCACTCGTGAACAAGACCCCGAGATACTTGAACTCCTCCACTTGAGGCAGAGACTCCCCACCCACCCGGAGAGGGCAATCCACCTTTTTCCGGTCGAGAACCATGGCCTCGGATTTGGAACAGCTGATTCTCATCCCAGCCGCTTCACACTCGGCTGCAAACCGCCCCAGTGCACGCTGCAGGTCCTGGTTCGATGGAGCCAACAGGACAACATCATCCGCAAAGCAGCGATGAAATCCTGTGGTCCCCGAACTGGACCCCTCCGGCCCCTGGCTGCGCCTAGAAATTCTGTCCATAAATACAATGAACAGAACCGGTGACAAAGGGCAGCCCTGGCGGAGTCCAACATGCACCGGGAACAGGTCTGACTTACTGCCGGCAATGCGAACACAGCTCCTGCTCCGGTCATACAGGGACCGGACAGCCCTTAGCAAAGGGCCCCGGACCCCATACTCCCGGAGCACCCCCACAGGGCACCACGAGGGACACGGTCGAATGCCTTCTCCAAGTCCACAAAACACATGTGGACTGGTTGGGCAAACTCCCATGAACCCTCGAGCACCCGATGGAGGGTGTAGAGCTGGTCCAGTGTTCCACGACCAGGCCGAAAACCACACTGCTCCTCTTGAATCCGAGGTTCGACTATCGGCCGAACTCTCCTCTCCAGTACCCTGGCATAGACTTTACCGGGAGGCTGAGGAGTGTGATTCCCCTGTAGTTGGAACACACCCTCCGGTCCCCTTTTATACAGAGGGACCACCACCCCGGTCTGCCAGTCCAGAGGTACTGTTCCCGACCGCCACGCGATGTTGTAGAGACGTGTCAACCAAGACAGCCCCACAACACCCAGAGACTTAAGGTACTCAGGACGGATCTCATCCACCCCGGAGCCTTGCCACCGAGGAGCTTTCTGACCACCTCAGTGACTTCGGCCAGGGTGATGGATGAATCCGCCTCTGGGTCCCCAGCCTCGGCCTCCTCTTCGGAGGACGTGACGGTGGGATTGAGGAGATCCCCAAAGTATTCCTTCCACCGCCCGACAACATCCCCAGTCGAGGTCAGCAGCTCTCCCCCGCACTGTAAACAGTATTGGTGAAGGGCCGCTTCCCCCTCCTGAGGCGCCGGACGGTTTGCCAGAATTTCCTTGGGGCCGTCCGATAGTCCTCCTCCATGGCCTCCCGAACTCCTCCCAGACCCGAGTTTTTGCCTCTGCAACCACTTTATTAGTATTAGTAGTATTAGTATTAGTATTATTAGTATTAGTAGTAGTATTAGTATTAGTATTATTAGTATTAGTATTAGTATTAGTATTATTAATATTAATATTAGTATTAGTATTATTAGTATTAGTATTAGTATTATTAGTATTAGTATTATTAATATTAGTATTAGTATTAGTATTAGTATTATTAGTATTAGTATTATTAATATTAGTATTAGTATTAGTATTAGTATTATTAATATTAGTATTAGTATTATTAGTATTAGTATTAGTATTAGTATTATTAGTATTAGTAGTAGTATTAGTAGTAGTATTAGTATTAGTATTAGTATTAGTAGTATTAGTATTAGTAGTATTAGTAATAGTAGTATTAGTAATAGTAGTATTAGTAATAGTAGTATTAGTAATAGTAGTATTAGTATTATTAGTATTAGTATTAGTAGTATTAGTAATAGTAGTATTGGTAATAGTAGTATTAGTAATAGTAGTATTAGTATTAGTAGTATTAGTATTAGTAGTAGTATTATTATTAGTATTATTATTATTAGTATTATTAGTATTATTAGTATTAGTATTATTAGTATTAGTATTAGTAGTAGTATTAGTATTAGTATTAGTATTATTAGTATTAGTATTATTAGTATTAGTATTAGTATTTGTATTAGTATTAGTATTATTAGTATTAGTATTAGTATTATTAGTATTAGTATTAGTATTAGTATTAGTATTATTAGTATTAGTATTAGTATTAGTATTAGTATTAGTATTATTAGTATTAGTATTAGTATGATGTTGTAATTGGGCTGTGGTCATTAAACATACACACACCAGCCTGTGGGGGCCGGGCCCCAAGAGCCTCACATATACTGTACATGTTCAGTGAGTGTGCACATAAGTGTGTGTGTGTGTGTTCAGGGTGTGTGTTCAGGGTGTGTGTGTTTGTGTACATGGGTGTGTGTTCAGGGTGTGTGTGTGTGTGTGTGTACGACCATCGGGTCTGGAGTGAATGAATAATTCTCTGTAAAGCGTCTTTGTGGTCTGTGAAAAGCTCTTTATAAATAAAACACTGATATGTGTTATATATACGTATACATGAGTGTGTGTGTTCAGAGTGTGTGTATACGTGTATGTGCAGTGTGTTTATGTGTATGTGTGTGTGTGTGTGTGTTAGGGTTATGTGTGTGTGTGTATGTTGTGTGTGTGTTAGGGTTATGTGTGTGTGTGTGTGTGTGTGTTTGTGTGTGTGTGGGTGTGTGTCTGTGTGTGTGTGTGTGTGTGTGTTAGGGTTATGTGTGTGTGTGTGTGTCAGGGTCATGCGGGGCCCTGACACTCGTCTCTCACACTCGGCTCCGGACGCCCTGTTATCGGCCCCTGTCACGCCGCTCTCCAGGCCCCTGATAGTGCGGCCGCTCCGGGCTATAAAGGGCCCCGGAGCGCGGGCCCCGGAGGACACCATGAGGACCCTGTGCCTGTGGGGCCTGCTCCTGCCTCTGCTGTGCCAGCTGTACCCAGGGGCCCGGGCGCACAGCCTGGCACGAGCCTCCGCCACAGACCTGGACCAGCTCAAGGTGAGAACGCTCAGGGGACGGGAGTCGAGGGGCCCCAGGACTCGGGCCCCGGGACTCAGGGGGCCCCAGGCAGATCTGCCTGAAGTCACCCCATCAAACACAAACCTACAAAAACTGTGTCGATGTTTGAGCTTCTTTAGTTTGGGAGAAATGAACGATTCTTTTCCAGGTCAAACTGGGCTCAGACCCACAGGAAGAAGAAAAACGCCCAAAATGGAGTCAATCGTTTGTGCTGCAAAAAGTTTAATTTGTGTGATTCTGGTTCTTCAGATATTTGTGGTAATTACTGGACGTCATTTCTGCTCAGCTGACGGATACAAACTCCAAAAAACTAGATAAGAGAAACGACCTGAGGCTGAGGAAAAGTCTGTTTCAGTCTTTAGTCTTTTGCTTTTGATTCAGATTTTATAATAACACAGACTTTTCCTCAGCCTCAGGTCGTTTCTCTTCTCTAGTTTTGTGGAGTTTGTCTCCGTCAGCTGAGCAGAAATGACGTCCTGTAATTACCACAGAAATAATAATGAAGAATTTTAGAAATAAACTCACACAAATGAAACTGTCACAGCACAAAACAGCACAAACCAAATACAAACGTTTGACATCATTTTCTTCCTGTTCTGAGGCTGTTTCACATTCTGAGGTTCTGGACGACGTCATCGACCAAAAATAAAACTGTGAATATCTGAAGAACCAGAATCACAAACTGAACTTTCTGCAGCACAAACGCCGGACTCAGTATTTGTAGGTTTGAGTTTGATGAGGCGACTTCACACAGGACTCAGGCAACAGGAGGGCGGTTTAGTCCTGGTTCAGTCCTGGTTCAGTCCTGGTTTAGTCCTGGTTCAGTCCTGTTTCAGTCCTGGTTTAGTCCTGGTTCAGTCCTGGTTCAGTCCTGATTCAGTCCTGGTTTAGTCCTGGTTTAGTCCTGGTTCAGTCCTGGTCCAGTCCTGGTTCAGTCCTGGTTCAGTCCTGGTTCAGTAAAATGTTCTTGGTTTAAGTCCTTTGAACTCACACAGAGTTCTTGTAGAACTCGACGCTCCTTCATGTGCTGTAAAAACAAATCAAAACCCCAAAACCAAACCCTGAACAGTGAAGCGTTTTCTCCTGAGGACAACTGTACTCACCCCGAGACGCTTCCTCCTCGTCTGCAGGTTCTTTTCAGATCCTGTCACTGCTTTGACCTCATCAGATTTAAGTGTCTGGAGTTTTACTCTGAGCTCTCACTCTCTGAGCTTTTTGGGCTGTGAATAAGTGTGAAGTACATCAATCAAAGTGCTTAAAAAACAGTTTAAATATAAAACAACGGTAGAAAAAGTCAGATTCATGAAGAATTATATGAAATTAAAATAAAGTAAACTCTGATAACAGTGGTGAAGGTCATAAAAGTAATTAAGACAATAAATAAATAAATCTAAAATACAAATGAATTTACAATGATCTAAAGCTCATTGGATAGAAATATGAAATGTGTCTCTGTATAAGACACATGTATATTTGTCTCATGTTTTTGCTTGTTCTTGCTGTGTTTTCTGTTTTGCTGAGGGGAAAGAAGCTCAGGGACGAGCGATGAGACTTTTCTTTCTTTCGAGATTGGTGAGAACTTGACGATTTGACCCAAAGACAAGATCAGGTCCTTCATCCAGACGAACTAAAGCATGAGTGTGGATCCTGGAGCTGAGAAGTGAGTTCAGCCGTGTGGAGTTCAAAGGACTTAAACCAAGAACATTTGACTTTATTTGAGTCGATTCAACTGGACGAGTAAAAGAATCTGCAGAGGAACGAGTGTGTTTCATATTTTAAGCAACAGTCGATGTGCAAAAAGTTGTTGTTTTCATATTTGAAGCACCAAAAGTCTTGTTCCACTGCAGATCCTTTTACTTTAGGAGCGTTTGCCCTCCGACCTGAAGGTTTGGGGTTTGGATCCCGCTCTCCACAGGAACATCACTGGTTTAGGGTCAGATCCACAGACCCACAGCTGCTGTCGTGTCCTTGGGCAAGACACTTAACCCGCCTCAGCCCCAGTGTCTGACGGGGTAAATAAAAACTAGGACCCCCGGTTTGTGGTAGTTGGTGCACTGCAAAAAGACCTATCAAAAAATAAGAAAAAAATACCAATTTTGAGGTAAAAATGCTCTATTTTAAGTGAAATTTTCTGCCAGTGCAGCAAGAAATTGTCACTTACCAAATTTTCTTAAAACAAGATGAAATCTGAATCTTGTTCTAAGCAGAAAACACGAGTTTCAAGTGTTTGTGGACAGATTTTTCCCTTATTGGTTTGAGGAGGAAGTTAAAGAGGCTTAACCTGGACTGAGTTAATATAAAAAGTGCTTAGAATAAGTTGTAATATCGAGATAAGATAAATCAGATGGAATATCCTGAAACAAGTAAAAAAATCTCATCTTAAAATTGATCTTTTAAGATGAATCTGCTTCATTTAAGTTTAACTGTGGTAGAAAATCCTTTTTTGTAGTGTGATAATAAAATGGTGAATTGAGTTCAGAATGAAGCAGAACTGTTCTTCACTCGGGTCATTCCTGACACACATGAGTCAGTCACAGTTTCTTTTGGTCATTTTTAAGCAGCTTTTCTCTATTTTACCCAAACAAATGTCAGTTTCTGCCTCTTCACTGTTGATCAGACTGAGCATAAACAGAGACACTGGGACAGTTCTGGTGGAAAACTGGGACTAAGTGGTTTTGGATAAATCTTTGGGACTCGGGGTCCGGACCGGGACCGTCCCGGGGACTCGGGGTCTGGTTCTTGGTGTCAGTGGTTCCTTGTTGTAAAGTTCTTTGAAGGTGGGAAAAGTTCCGTCTAAAAATTTGCCAAATTCACTCAAATCCTGGTAAAACATTCTTAATTCAAGTCTGAACGTGACCAGATCTGTTTTTTTCCGTGTGTAAACAGAGTGGAGGTCATGTGGAGGTCATGTGGAGGTCATGTGGAGGTCATGTGGAGGTCATGTGGAGGTCATGTGGAGGTCGTGTGGAGGTCATGTGGAGGTCATGTGGAGGTTGTGTGGAGGTCATGTGGAGGTCATGTGGAGGTCATGTGGAGGTCATGTGGAGGTCGTGTGGAGGTCGTGTGGAGGTCATGTGGAGGTCGTCTGTAGAACAGCTGATGTGTTTTGCACAGTTCAGTTCTTGTTCCACACTGGAGTTGAGTTCACAAACTGAGGCCCTGAACTTCTGTTCTGTGGAATAAATCGTTCTGCCGTCACTTTACTCACTACAAATGTATTTATTTACTTTAAAGTGATTTACAGCTCTGTACAAACTGGAGCCACTGTGTTCAGGCTAAACTAAAAGAGCAGTTTAGTGTATCTATACTTTTATAATCTATACTTTTATAATCTACACTTTTATAATCTACACTTTTATAATCTATACTTTTATAATCTATACTTTTATAATCTATACTTTTATAATCTACACTTTTATAATCTATACTTTTATAATCTATACTTTTATAATCTATACTTTTATAATCTACACTTTTATAATCTATACTTTTATAATCTATACTTTTATAATCTATACTTTTATAATCTACACTTTTATAATCTATACTTTTATAATCCTGATCTTTATAGAGTTTGTCTATTTTTAAGTCATTCTGTTCTGTTGCTGCTGCTGTTTTTCTTTCAGTTCTCTTAACTGTGCGTTGCAACACTGAAATTTCCCCATTGTGGGACAAATAAATAAAATTTTATCTTAGAACATCTGCAGTGATAATCTGTAGAACAGGTGATGTGTTAGAACATTTGCAGTGATAATCTGTAGAACAGGTGATGTGTTAGAACATTTGCAGTGATAATCTGTAGAACAGGTGATGTGTTAGAACATCTGCAGTGATAATCTGTAGAACAGGTGATGTGTTAGAACATTTGCAGTGATAATCTGTAGAACAGGTGATGTGTTAGAACATTTGTAGTGATAATCTGTAGAACAGGTGATGTGTTAGAACATTTGCAGTGATAATCTGTAGAACAGGTGATGTGTTAGAACATTTGCAGTGATAATCTGTAGAACAGGTGATGTGTTAGAACATTTGCAGTGATAATCTGTAGAACAGGTGATGTGTTAGAACATTTGCAGTGATAATCTGTAGAACAGGTGATGTGTTAGAACATCTGCAGTGATAATCTGTAGAACAGGTGATGTGTTAGAACATTTGCAGTGATAATCTGTAGAACAGGTGATGTGTTAGAACATCTGCAGTGATAATCTGTAGAACAGGTGATGAGTTAGAACATTTGCAGTGATAATCTGTAGAACAGGTGATGTGTTAGAACATTTGCAGTGATAATCTGTAGAACAGGTGATGTGTTAGAACATTTGTAGTGATAATCTGTAGAACAGGTGATGTGTTAGAACATTTGCAGTGATAATCTGTAGAACAGGTGATGTGTTAGAACATTTGCAGTGATAATCTGTAGAACAGGTGATGTGTTAGAACATTTGCAGTGATAATCTGTAGAACAGGTGATGTGTTAGAACATTTGCAGTGATAATCTGTAGAACAGGTGATGTGTTAGAACATTTGTAGTGATAATCTGTAGAACAGGTGATGTGTTAGAACATTTGCAGTGATAATCTGTAGAACGGGTGATGTGTTAGAACATTTGTAGTGATCATCTGTAGAACACGTGATGTGTTAGAACATTTGCAGTGATAATCTGTAGAACAGGTGATGTGTTAGAACATCTGCAGTGATAATCTGTAGAACAGGTGATGTGTTAGAACATCTGCAGTGATAATCTGTAGAACAGGTGATGTGTTAGAACATTTGCAGTGATAATCTGTAGAACAGGTGATGTGTTAGAACATTTGTAGTGATAATCTGTAGAACAGGTGATGTGTTAGAACATTTGCAGTGATAATCTGTAGAACAGGTGATGTGTTAGAACATTTGCAGTGATAATCTGTAGAACAGGTGATGTGTTAGAACATTTGCAGTGATAATCTGTAGAACAGGTGATGTGTTAGAACATCTGTTGTGATAATCTGTAGAACAGGTGATGTGTTAGAACATTTGTAGTGATAATCTGTAGAGCAGGTGATGTGTTAGAACATTTGCAGTGATAATCTGTAGAACAGGTGATGTGTTAGAACGTAGTGATAATCTGTAGAACAGGTGATGTGTTAGAACATCTGCAGTGATAATCTGTAGAACAGGTGATGTGTTAGAACATCTGCAGTGATAATCTGTAGAACAGGTGATGTGTTAGAACATCTGCAGTGATAATCTGTAGAACAGGTGATGTGTTAGAACATTTGTAGTGATAATCTGTAGAACAGGTGATGTGTTAGAACATCTGCAGTGATAATCTGTAGAACAGGTGATGTGTTAGAACATTTGCAGTGATAATCTGTAGAACAGGTGATGTGTTAGAACATCTGCAGTGATAATCTGTAGAACAGGTGATGTGTTAGAACATCTGCAGTGATAATCTGTAGAACAGGTGATGTGTTAGAACATCTGCAGTGATAATCTGTAGAACAGGTGATGTGTTAGAACATCTGCAGTGATAATCTGTAGAACAGGTGATGCGTTAGAACATCTGCAGTGATAATCTGTAGAACAGGTGATGTGTTAGAACATCTGCAGTGATAATCTGTAGAACAGGTGATGTGTTAGAACATTTGTAGTGATAATCTGTAGAACAGGTGATGTGTTAGAACATCTGCAGTGATAATCTGTAGAACAGGTGATGTGTTAGAACATTTGCAGTGATAATCTGTAGAACAGGTGATGTGTTAGAACATCTGCAGTGATAATCTGTAGAACAGGTGATGTGTTAGAACATTTGCAGGTCTGCAGAACCTCTGACGTTCCCCTGTGTCCTCAGTCCGTTCTCCAGCGCCTGGAGGCCAGTCTTTCCGCGGCGCCGGACGAGGAGGCGGATCCCGGGGATTACGCTCCGGAGCCCGGGAGCCCGAGGGCGGCGGAGGAGCCGAGCCTGAGGAACCAGCTGCTGGACCTGCTCCTGAGCGCCCGCCGCTCCTCGTCCGGGTGCTTCGGGGCCCGGATGGACCGGATCGGAAACGCCAGCGGCCTGGGCTGCGGCAGAGGTCAGAGGTCACACGATATTTACGAACAGGAAG
The DNA here is from genome assembly GCA_030686955.1 of Odontamblyopus rebecca. Taxonomy (NCBI): domain Eukaryota; kingdom Metazoa; phylum Chordata; class Actinopteri; order Gobiiformes; family Gobiidae; genus Odontamblyopus; species Odontamblyopus rebecca. Next base: position 2,247,314 of record CM060654.1, on the reverse strand, counting down.
TGAGCGCAGACTCCATCGATTCTGCCTCCAATTCGCTTTATTTTGAAAAGGCTCTTCTCTCTGTACCTGCGGCTGTGAGAAGCCTCATTTCGGTCTGTCAGGAGTTTGTTTTATGAATGTAAAATAAGTACAGACCCTTTACGTAACTGAGTTTTTTCACCATTTGCAATTTTACACGTTTTTCTTTAAAAGATTTGGTTCATAATAGTTGCCATGTTAGAATGGACGAGTTAATCTTGTAAAAATAAAATCATTTGTTTAGTATCTGTGTTCAGTAACCTCTGTTTTTTGGGATTATTGCCCAAATTCCCCGGTTTACTCAGGTCCGTTGTGGAGACTGAGGATTTGCTTCAAAATGTCTGTTTCTCACTGAATGTGTCGTTTTATCACTGTCCAAAAAAGATCTGGAAAAAAAGAGTTATTTTTCACTCCACCCGAGTGTTGAGTTCTACAGGTTGTTGTCGTTTGTTGTGAGGACTGACCCTGTGTTTCAGGTTAGAGCGCCCCCTCCTGGACGCCCCCTGACCCTGTGGTGTGTGTGTGTTTCAGGTTAGAGCGCCCCCTCCTGGACGCCCCCTTACCCTGTGCTGTGTGTGTGTTTCAGGTTAGAGCGCCCCCTCCTGGACGCCCCCTGACCCTGTGCTGTGTGTGTGTTTCAGGTTAGAGCGCCCCCTCCTGGACGCCCTCTGACCCTGTGCTGTGTATGTTTCAGGTTAGAGCGCCCCCTCCTGGACGCCCTCTGACCCTGTGCTGTGTGTTTTTCAGGTTAGAGCGCCCCTCCTGGACGCCCTCTGGACCCGTGCCCGTTCCGCTCCGTCCGTTTGTGAAAGTTTCTGTGTGTTTTGTCCCGTGTTTGTTTTATAATGTTTCTTTTACACAAATATAAAAATAAAGTTCATTTTGCAGGTTGGTCTTAAACACTGAGTCCCCGTGTGTCTTCTTCACCTGTAACGGGCACAGGGGGTACAGGGGGTACAGGGGACACAGGGGGCACAGGGGAAACAGGGGGAACAGGGGGAACAGGGGGCACAGGGGAAACAGGGGGAACAGGGGGTACAGGGGACACAGGGGACACAGGGGGCACAGGGGGTACAGGGGACACAGGGGGTACAGGGGACACAGGGGACACAGGGGCACATGGGCCACAGGGGACACAGGGGCACAGGGGACACAGGGGCACAGGGGCCACAGGGGACACAGGGGGTACAGGGGACACAGGGGACACAGGGGACACAGGGGGCACAGGGGGCACAGGGGGCACAGGGGGTACAGGGGGTACAGGGGGTACAGGGGACACAGGGGGTACAGGGGGCACAGGGGGCACATTTAGGATAATTTGTTTCTTCAGATTTTTAATTTCTCACTTTGAATTTTTTAACTCATGTTCGAATTATTTTTATTCTGCATTTTAGTTGTTGAAATTTAAAGCTGAACTCTGTCCCTCTGAAGCTAAAGTCGTTTCTAGAGGAGGTGAATTCTGTCAGAAGCCAAAAAACAGCACAGATCAGTGTTTCCTCGGTGGAGATCTCACTGTGGCAGTGAGTCTGTCAAGGCAACAAACTAGTGCAGTGATGGGGGCAAGTTCTGAACTTCCACGTAAAACACCAATTTGCAGTGAAGAAGAAGAGAAACTGAAAGTTGTTGAAGGAAAATGGTTCAGGAATGTATTTTTTAGTGTTTTGAAAAATATATAATTCACTTGTAAATAAACAGGATCAGAAACGACGTCGGCGATCGAGTCTTTTGGGCTTTTGTGCAGTGGGAAATCAGCAGAGGGAAGTGTGAGGTGCTTATAAAGATGTTTTCTAACGTTTCCAGACACTAATGAGTGAACCAGGCAGAGCGTTTGGTTTGTTAGACTCGTGGCTGTTGTCAGATGGGTTAAAGTGGAGTTAAGCTTCTTCAGTCTGAAGCAAATTGGTGTTTTACGTGGAAGTTCAGAACTTGCCCCCATCACTGCACTAGTTCAGAACTTGCCCCCATCACTACACTAGTTTGTTGCCTTGACAGACTCACTGCCACAGTGAGATCTCCACCGAGGAAACACTGATCTGTGCCGTTTTTTGGCTTCTGACAGAATTCACCTCCTCTAGAAACGACTTTAGCTTCAGACGGGCTGAGTTCATCTTTAAGTGTGTTTTCAAAGTGTTTAATATTCAATATAAAAAAAATTGCCTTTTATATATTCAGCACAGCATTTTCAAACTCTCATATATTTCTCATATTCAACAGTTGAAATTCAGAGTGTAAAATTTGCAACGAAAAAAAATGCAGGGCTTGAAAATATTTGTGAATATATTTAAAAAGGTGAATTTGTGGCTCAGACGAGGAAATAGAACATGACATAGTGACTCCCACGGCCCTTTAGCACTGGTGAGCAGCACGTGGAGCCCAGTCTGTGCCAGTGTGCCCGATGGCAGCTGTGGCACAGGAGCCCCACCAGGGTGAAGGAGGAAATGAAGAATGAAACACTTCTGTGAGTCAGTTCAGCCTTTATTTGACCCATAAAAACTGCATTTGACCAGAACCCTGTGGTCCAGCTGCTGCCTGTGGAACGTCACACTCAGAATCTCATGAAATCATTAAACTCTGAATAATCATGTGCCCAAAATCCTCTCAAATAAAATTATATTTTATTTCAACAAATCATCAAATAAAAAACTCAAAAAAACTCCAGTGGTCCCAGTAGTCCACTCTGTTCCCGTAAAGCTGCACTCCGTAACTTCTCTAGTAGAGGGTCTGTCACCTGCTCGTTTCTATGGATACGTCACTGCTCCACCTGGAATGTCCCACAGTGTGACTTTAAACAGCTCGACTTTACATCTATTCAATTACAAGTGGTTTTAGAGCTCAAAAATCCCTTGAAACACAGAGTGGGGAGTCGCCTCTCCACAGATCCGACCCGGAACTCGGTTCGGTTTGGTCTCCATGGAGATAAGAAGGCGTTTTTGATGGACGCTCCGGCAGGAAAGTTACACAGTGCAGCTTTAAAACTGGCCGGGGTCGGCGTTTCACTGCGTCACAGTAAAATAAATCCCACATAAAAAGCAGAAAGTCAAAGTGCCGAAAGTGACTCAGACTCACAACAGAAACATGAGGAAAATAAGAGTCATGGATGGAGCAGAGGATCAGACACGAGAGAAAAACTACAGACTGAAAAAAGAAAAATCTATGTGCGGTTTATGGAGTAATTAACTACAGAGTGACATGAGCGCGAGTGGTTTCTGTTATGAACATTTAAACTTATTTAAACACTTTGAAACGTGACAGAATGATCAGGATGTAGTGCTGAAGCTCCTCATTGCCGACGCTGCATCTGTGTAGTTTCTCCATTACTGTATTTAGTAGAGTTTTTAGTTTTAGAAAGAAATAAACACAAGAAATATAAAAGAAATATAAAAAATAAACATTAAAGACCCTCTAACAGTGTTTTAGCCCAGTACAGATACAAATATATGATATAAGCAGCTTCAGGTCCAAATACGTTCACTTCGAGCGCATTTAAGTGTTTGGAGATTAGGAAGTGCACGTTAGCATGCTAGTCGTCGGCGGCTTTCCCTTTGCGGTGGTTTCGGAACGTCGTCGAGTGAAAAACGCCGTAAACCCATCGTGGTGAAGAATGAGGACGTCTGAAATGCAGAATGAGGACGTCCGAAATGCATAATGAGGACGTCCGAAATGCATAATGAGGACGTCTGAAATGCATAATGAGGACGTCTGAAATGCATAATGAGGACGTCTGAAACGCAAAATGAGGACGTCTGAAATGCGAACGGTCAGATAGGAAAAACTTTGATTTTCATTTTCAACAGTAGAAATTAAATCTGAACCATGAACTTCAGACACGTTAAATCGTCACAAACGTCCGTGTCGTTTCGCCGTCCCGGTCAGTCTCAGTCCGACGCGCAGCAGAAGCAGAACCGAGTCTCATTAATGACATCGAAACGAATCAAGAATTATCCGTGCAAAATATAAAAACAAAACGATTCAAACGTGGATTAAAAGATTCGGAGGCGCCGGAGCCCAGGGGTCAGACGGTGATCGAGTGCTGCCGCAGTTTGGTCCGCAGGAACTCGTGGGTCAGGTTGTGTCTGGTGATGATTCCAACGATCTGCGAGAGAGAAAAAAAAGCTTCAGAAACACTTTTTGTTTTCTTCCCAAGACTCCACAAACTTCACAAGAAAACTTATCACCAACTCGATGCTTAAAACAATCAACGAAATACGAGTTACAAGTTTCCTACAGAACGGCAAACAGTGAACTATTAAAATGTCAAACTTAAGGAAATAAATAAGATAATAATGTTTAACTTTGGCTCCCCCTTGTGGACATGGAGCTCTCTGCACGTGCACCGTTTGACTTGAAACTTGAAACTGCTTCAGAACAGTTTTCGTGGGGTATTTGTGGGGTATTTGTGGGGTATTTGTGGGGTATTTGTGAGTATATGTGGGGTATTTATTTATGTAATAGGGACAGTGGAGCTTAATGAACATCTACAACATTGCAGTGTAAATGTGTCAGATTACAGCAAAAATGCTCATTTCATGTCGTCCCTCGGCAGGAAACACAGATCTAACAGCAAAAACACAGTTACAATAACGACAATTATACACAAAAAGTGTCACAGGTCTGATTTTCCTTTAGCTGCTGTTTCAAGTGTCCAGTGTTGAGTCTCTTATTGATAGTGGAGAATGTTCCAGAACTTTGAGCCTTTGTCCAAACGCGTCTGTGGAGCGCTCAGTTCCTCCGGGCCGTGGTGCTCGTTCTCACCGACTCTTTGTTTTAACGGAGGGGGCAAGTCCATGCAAAACTTTATATACAAAACATCCACATTTAAAATGAACAAAATTATTCAAATTTAGCAGGTTGTGCTCGTTTAAAATAGTGCAGTGAACTGAGAACGGTTCCTTGTCCAGTATTTTTACAGCTTTTTAAAAAAGTGACGCAGCTGGTTTGTTGTGCAGCGAGTTCCGTGTGGTTCTGCAAAACTGTACGAGACAGAATTATGGAGTAAAAACATTGGTGCCGCAGACAGAGTCACGGAGGATCTGACCGGTCGAAAAGTCACTAAGTTAAAATGAACAGTTTTGTGAGACGCTTAGTGTTTCTTGAATGTCAATGTCGGGTCCCAGGGATTTACGTGCACAGTTGTAGTCCTGTGCATGTATAGGATATGTGGGTATATGTGGGTATATGTAGGGTAAATGTGGGTATATGTGGGTATATGTAGGGTAAATGTGGGTAAATGTGGGTATATGTGGGTATATGTGGGTATATGTAGGGTATATGTGGGTAAATGTGGGTATATGTGGGTAAATGTGGGTATATGTAGGGTAAATGTGGTGTGTTTAGTGGAGTCTAACCAGGGAAGGGGCAGGACTTCACCTCAGTGTTACACAAGAGAAATGAAAGTAAAAGTTGAAGAGCAGCTGCTTGTCGACAGTCTGATCCGAGAGCTCATCTGACGTCTTCTGAGCTCGGAAAAGTGATTCACACATTCAGTGAGTACAAGATAAACATGTTTGAACATTACTCTGAATTAGCTGTCGAAATTAGCGGTTTGTTTTATCTGCTATAGCTAAAGCCTCCCTAGCTAACTTGCTATCTGGCCCTGGGTTTAGCATTAGCCTCCCACAGCTGCTTCTGTTGTTACTGTCTCTCCACATTAGAGGTAAGATCGGGCCTAAAAAATCCAGCCCGACCCGACCCCGACCAATTAACTTGATTTGCAGGCCCGAGCCCGAAGCAAACCCGAAATTTCATGCAGACCTGCGGAGGGGAAGATTATTAAGAGGGTGTCGTTCACGTGCGTCGTTCACGTGCGCAGAGCCAGAGCGGCTCCTGTTACAGGAGCCGCTCTGGCTCTGCGCACGAATTTAACTGTTTATTTATTTTTAAAAAGTCAGCGAGAGAGAAGCCCGGCCCGACCCGAAGCAATGATTGACATTTTAGGCCTGAATTTCGGGTCGGGCCCGGGCTTAAGATCTTACCTCTACTCCACATACTGTTTCTATCACTGCAGAAATACAGCAAAGGCTCTAAACACAGGACATCTCTCTCTCTGCTGTGTCACAGAAATGGCGTATGTCAGCTGTGCTCTGTCTGAAGACCAGCTCCTGTGCTCCATCTGTCTGGAGGTCTTCACTGACCCCGTCTCCACTTCCTGTGGACACAGCTTCTGCAAAACCTGCATCAATCACCACTGGGACCACAGCGAGCAGTACCAGTGCCCAGTCTGTAAAGAGGACTTCAGCTCCAGGCCTCAGCTAAAAACCAACACGTTTGTGTCTGAGATGGTCTCCCAGTTCAGAGGACCTCAAGAGGATCACGAGGAGTCACAGGACTCAGCCGAAGCAGGAGGTGTTCCCTGTGACGTGTGCTCTGCACCGAGGCTCAGGGCGGTCAAGTCCTGCCTGGTCTGTCTGGCCTCTTACTGCCCCACTCACCTGGAGCCTCACCGAAGCAACGCTCGCCTCCAACGACACCCCCTCATCTGCCCTGTGGAGAACCTGGAGGAGCGAATCTGCCCAGAGCATGACAAACCTCTGGAGCTGTTCTGTCAAACAGAGAAGAAGTTCATCTGTCTGCAGTGCATCTTGTCTCAGCACAAAGACCATCCTGCAGTGCCCCTCAAAGAGGAGTGTGAGAGACAGCAGGCAAAGCTGGGGACCCTGATGAAACAAAGACGACAGAAGATCCAGGAGATCCAAGACTCTGTGAAGGTTAACAACAAGAACGCTGATCGAGAGATGGCTGAGGGAGTTAAAGTCTTCACAGATTTGATGGAGTGTGTTCAGAAGAGTCTGGACCAGTTCAAAGAGAGACTCACAGGAGACCAGAAGAAGGTGGAGGACAGGGCCTCAAAGTTGATAGAGAAATTAGAGCAGGAGATCCGTGTCCTGCAGCAGAGAGGAGCTGATGTGAAGCTGGTTTCTGAGGACCACTTCAGATTTATACAGACCTTCTCCTCAGTGAATCCTGCTCCAGAGCTGGAGGACCGGACAGAAGTGAAGGTTTCTCCTCAGTCATATTATGGTCTCGTAGCTCAGGCTGTGTCTGAGCTGGAGAAGACTCTTGTTCCACAGCTAAAGAAGGTGATTTATCCAGAATCAGCACCAGAATCAGAATCAGAATCAGAACCAGAACCAGAACCAGAACCAGTACCAGTACGAGTACGAGTACTAGAATCAGAATCAGCACCAGAATCAGAATCAGAATCAGAATCAGAACCAGAACCAGTACGAGTACGAGTACTAGAATCAGAATCAGCACCAGAATCCGAATCCGAATCAGAATCAGAACCAGAACCAGAACCAGAACCAGAACCAGTACCAGTACCAGTACCAGTACGAGTACTAGAATCAGAATCAGAATCAGAACCAGAACCAGAACCAGTACCAGTACCAGTACGAGTACTAGAATCAGAATCAGAACCAGAACCAATACCAGTACGAGTACGAGTACGAGTACTAGAATCAGAATCAGAATCAGAACCAGAACCAGAACCAATACCAGTACGAGTACGAGTACCAGAACTAGAATCAGAATCAGAATCAGAACCAGAACCAGAACCAATACCAGTACCAGTACCAGTACCAGTACTAGAATCAGAATCAGAACCAGAACCAGAACGAGTACTAGAATCAGAATCAGAACCAGAACCAGTACGAGTACGAGTACGAGTACTAGAATCAGAATCAGCACCAGAATCAGAATCAGAATCAGAATCAGAACCAGAACCAGTACCAGTACCAGTACCAGTACCAGTACCAGTACCAGTACCAGTACTAGAATCAGAATCAGAATCAGAACCAGAACCAGTACCAGTACCAGTACGAGTACTAGAATCAGAATCAGAATCAGAACCAGAACCAGTACGAGTACGAGTACGAGTACTAGAATCAGAATCAGCACCAGAATCAGAATCAGAATCAGAATCAGAACCAGAACCAGTACCAGTACGAGTACGAGTACTAGAATCAGAATCAGAATCAGAATCAGAATCAGAACCAGAACCAGTACGAGTACGAGTACGAGTACTAGAATCAGAATCAGCACCAGAATCAGAATCAGAACCAGAACCAGTACCAGTACCAGTACCAGTACCAGTACTAGAATCAGAACCAGAGCCAGAACCAGTACCAGTACCAGTACGAGTACTAGAATCAGAATCAGAACCAGAACCAGAACCAGTACGAGTACTAGAATCAGAATCAGAATCAGAACCAGAACCAGTACCAGTACGAGTGCAGTGCGAGTACTAGAATCAGAATCAGAACCAGTACCAGTACCAGTACCAGTACCAGTACGAGTACTAGAATCAGAATCAGAATCAGAACCAGAACCAGAACCAGTACCAGTACGAGTACTAGAATCAGAATCAGAATCAGAATCAGAACCAGAACCAGAACCAGTACAAGTCCGAGTACGAGTACGAGTACAGTACCAGAACTAGAATCAGAATCAGAATGAAAATGTTTTTATTGCCATATGAGTGAACAGGTTCACAACATTAGGAAATTGCTGCGGTACTTGGAGCAGGATGTAGACAAACACTGACATGCAACAAATAAAAAAGAATAAAATAAAGTAGAAAAAAGCTATAATATAACAAAATGTACAAATTTACAGCAGTATAATAATATAGAGTATAAGAGTATCAGTGATCAGTGCAAAACAGGCAGGTGTGAGAACACAGGGTCATGTGACAGACATGCCACAGAGATTTTCTAAAGCAGCCTGTGTTTTAGGGAAACAGAAGTTCTCCTCAGGAAGGTCCTACTTCCAGGTTCAGGTCAAAGGAAAGACGGCCTGGGTTTTAGGAGTGGCCAGAGAGTCAGTGGAGAGAAAGGAATCAGTGACCATTAGGCCACAGACAGGACTCTGGACATTTGGACTGCAGGATGATCAGTACTGCGGTTTGAATGGTCGTCCCACCCCTCTGGCCCTGAAGACCAATCCTGAGACTGTGGGCGTCTTTGTGGATTATGACGAGGGTCTGGTTTCTTTTTATGATGTGGACAGTGCAGAGCTGCTCTTCTCTTTCATTCACTGCTCTTTCTCTGAGAACATCCTACCGTTTTTAACACCACATTTGTCTAGGAAAGACAAGAATTCAGCTCCTCTGATACTTACACCTGTCAGCAAGAAATGAGCCGTAACATTACAACACTACCTGATGTAAATGTGTGCTTCAGCTGGAATAAACAACATGAACATGAACATTCTTATTCAAAACAGTCCAGGAGAAGTCACCGCAGCCTTATAATGAGGACACTTAAATAGAATAGGCCTGGGTCAGGTCAGGTGAAAGGTTAAAGATAATGGGTAAGGATAAAGGATAATGTTTTATCAGTATTTTAATATTGCATCATATATTTTATTGTATGAATGGTTTTAATGTATGTGTGAAGCAGCTGATCATCACAATGAAGTTCCTTCGGCATTAATAAAGTTCTATCTATCTAAAGTGGAAAATGGATTGTTAATTGTATCACACTTTGAATGATTATGGGATGAACGATTTCATCCGAGTACATTGTTTACACTCTAATGCAATCTACTGTTATGACAATAATGACAATAAATTTGTGATTTGTGAATCTTGTGAACATAAATGTCATTTTTCAGTGTTTCCTCGGTGGAGATCTCACTGTGGCAGTGAGTCTGTCAAGGCAACAAACTAGTGCAGTGATGGGGGCAAGTTCTGAACTAGTGCAGTGATGGGGCAAGTTCTGAACTAGTGTAGTGATGGGGGCAAGTTCTGAACTAGTGTAGTGATGGGGGCAAGTTCTGAACTTCCACGTAAAACACCAATTTGCTTCAGACTGAAGAAGCTTAACTCCACTTTAACCCATCTGACAACAGCCACGAGTCTAACAAACCAAACGCTCTGCCTGGTTCACTCATTAGTGTCTGGAAACGTTAGAAAACATCTTTATAAGCACCTCACACTTCCCTCTGCTGATTTCCCACTGCACAGGCCAAAGCCCAAAAGACTCGATCACTGATGTCGTTTCTGATCCCGTTTATTTACCAGTGAGTTATATTTGTTGAAAAACGCAAAAAAATACATTTCCAAACCATTTTCTTTCAACAACTTTCAGTTTCTCTTCTTCTTCTCCGTCAGTAGTCGATCTTCACTTGTTGCTGGAGTCGACGATCGAGTCTTTTGGGTTTCAGACGGGCCTGAGTTTATGGTCAGATTGTGTTCAAACAAAGATTAGATTCCCCTGTCCCCTGTCCCACAAATTTATACAAAACCAGTGATTTGTCCCAGTTTTATACAAGAAATGTCCCCGTCTCCCTATTTTTTACCAATCTGATCCCTGCAACAATAAAGAATAGAAGCAAAAATATGTTTCATGATGATGCAGTTTCCATATATATCTCCATGAGTATTTTTTGGTGTATTTTACAAAACCATTTTGTTACAGAGCTACAGTTTTGTTGTTTGTTCAGAGAAAGGAAACTCCTTTATGCGACACATTTCACATTTTCCCTGTTTCAAGGATTAAAATGTTTGTGTTTCATATGAACTTTGCACAGGAAGTGGTTTAACGAAGACTTTTAGTATCACAGCCACGATTTAGCCTTTATTTTTTATTGAACTGTATTGGGAATGGGAACAGAAGTGGCCTGCGCAGTGCATTCTGGGACGTAAACAATGCTTCGCCGCCATTTTTGAATGCACGAAGAACTGAGTGAGAAGCAAGTGAAACAGTAGATGCAGTTTAGTATAGTTTTATTTAGTTTTCCATGCTAAAAACTAGTGGAAAAGATGATCTGTACAGGGACAAACTCCTGCTGGACACAAGGAGTCGGTATATGGAAAAAAACAGTTTGATCGGCGATATGGATCCTTACGAAATACCGGCAAAACACTGGACGCCAAACCCTGATGACCTTCACTGATATTTTCCGATATTGTGGCGTATTTAGTTTGCGGAGTGAGCGCCTGTACCCACACTCAGCTTCGGAATTACAAGTCTCTGGACGCTCACGATCAGTTTAGGAATTGTTGGGTGCGTGACTTCGAAATCTTCAAACATCAGAGCTCTGGAATCGATATGAAATATAGAGAAAGTGTTTGTGCATCTGAAGGACAAACGCGATGAAGTAACTGAAAGATTTCATTCTTTGGTTTTAAACTCCTGTGTGAGTTTTGGGCTGAAATGGCTAAAACAGTGTCAAGATTTGAGGCAACTGAGCTTTTAGGTTCTATAAAAGAGTTAAGTGCCGTAAAAGTGCTGAAGTCAGAAGAGCCGCTATGAGGGGGTTAAATGTTTAACTTTGGCTCCCCCTTGTGGACATGGAGCTCTCTGCACGTGCACAGTTTGAAACGCCTCTTGTGTCACAGTGTGGACGGTCTCACTGTGGTTTGTGGGCATATGTGGGTATATGTGGGTATATGTGGGGTATTTGTGGGTATATGTGGGGTATTTGTGGGTATTTGTGGGGTATATGTGGGTATTTGTGGGGTATATGTGGGTATATGTGTATATGTGGGTATTTGTGGGGTATATGTGGGTATATGTGGGTATTTGTGGGGTATTTGTGGGTATTTGTGGGGTATATGTGGGTATTTGTGGGGTATTTGTGGGTATATGTGGATATTTGTGGGGTATATGTGGGTATATGTGGGGTATATGTGGGTATTTGTGTTGTATATGTGGTTATATGTGGGGTATTTGTGGGGTATATGTGGGTATTTGTGGGGTATTTGTGGGTAATATGTGGGTATTTGTGGGTAATATGTGGATATTTGTGGGGTATATGTGGGTTTTTGTGGTTTTTGGTGGGGTTTATGTGGGTATTTGTGGGTATTTGTGAGCATTTGTGGGGTATTTGTGGGTATATGTGGATATTTGTGGGGTATATGTGGGTATTTGTGGGGTATTTGTGGGGTATATGTGGATATTTGTGGGTATTTGTGGGGTATAGGTGGATATTTGTGGGTTTTTGTGGGTTATATGTGGTTATTTGTGGGTTTATGTGGTTATTTGCGGGTTTTTGTGGGGTATTTGTGGGGTATATGTGGGTATTTGTGGGGTATTTGTGGGGTATATGTGGGTATTTGTGGGGTATATGTGGATTTTTGTGGGGTATTTGTGGGTATTTGTGGGGTTTTTGTGGGTCTTTGTGGGGTTTTTGTGGGTTTATGTGGGGTATTTGTGGGTATATGTGGGTATTTGTGGGGTATATGTGGGGTATTTGTGGGGTATTTGTGGGGTATTTGTGGGGTATTTGTGGGGTATATGTGGGTATATGTGGTTATATGTGAGAATTTGTGGGGTATTTGTGGGTATATGTGGGTATTTGTGGTGTTTCTGTGGTTATTTGTGGGTATTTGTGGGGTATTTGTGGGTATTTGTGGGTATATGTGGATATTTGCGGGTATTTGTGGGGTATTTGTGGGGTATATGTGGGTATTTGTGGTACCTCTCCGCCGGCGTTGACCACGGGCAGGTGCCTCAGCCCCATGGTGCGGAACAGGTTAAAGACTTGGGAGATGCGGCAGGTTGGAGACACAGTGTAGGGCCCCGGGTTCATGTACGGGGTCACATCCTGGAACAGAGGGTCAGAGGAGCAGAGGGTCAGGGGGTCAGGGGTCAGGGGTCAGAGGGTCACAGGGTCACAGGGGGTCAGAGGGTCAGAATAAGACTATGGCCTCAGGAACTGTCTGTGCCGCACTAAAAAATGATTTAAAATAAACTTTAGTCTTTGGCAGTGATTTGCTCATGTCCACAAACACGACTCTCCAGCCGTGAGCGCAGAACTGCAGCTGTTTTCAGGCCAGAACGGTGCCGGTTCCTGCACCAGTTCCACTGTGAACCAAATCTCTCACCGCTGAACAAACTGCGTTCAAACCGTTTAAGTGACTCCAGGACGCCTCATGGAGAGAGGAATAAAAACAAGGCCGTACGAAAGTGGACATCGGAGCACAGGAAATAACACTCATGGATCACAAATCGCACATGGATCGATATAACTCTTTTCATGTGCTGCCGTCTATAGCTTTTGTTAAAGTCCATATGGTAAATATTGTGTCTCCTCCACGGCACAATCTTCATGTCACTTTTCTCTGCCATATTCCCATGGACCAATATTCCACATGTTTTGTTTGTTTTACCGTGTGTGACCCGGAGGAGCCTGATCATGTCGTCTGTGTCGTCACGGTTCACTTGGAAAAACAAGTTTTACTCAGTTCCGTCGGGAACCAACTTTTGGTTCCTCAAAGCTCTGATTTTTGGTGTGAACACATCAGTCGGTTCAAGATTCTGTCTGATTCTGTCTGAAAACGCCGTGTGTTCACGCACTTAGACCTCTCCTTTAGTCTGGGGGGAACTTCAAACTAAATCTGTCTGTGCTGGAGCTTTAAGGACGACAGCACAAATATCGGTCCGATATATCGGCCAACTGATCTGATCCTAACTCGACTGGAACTGGAACCATCAGGTCCAAATGTGACAAAGAAAGTTTTTAGGGTTATGAAGTATTCAAACCACACTGGCTTTGGCACAACACACTTGTAACCACAGACTGACAGATGCAGGTTTATATAAAAGTGAAGCAGAGCAGGTCTGTACCACGATCATGCGCGGGTTCAGCTGGGTCAGGTCCACATCGTGAATGTCGGGGTAACGGGGGTACTCCTCTGTCATCTCTGTGTACGACAGCCTGGGCTGAGAGGCGCTCTGCAACACACACAGAAAACACACATAAAACACACACACACACACACATTAAACACACACACACACATTAAACACACACACACAAAAAACACACACACACAAAAAACACACACACACACAAAAAACACACACACACACAAAAAACACACACACACAAAAAACACACACACACAAAAAACACACACACAAACAAAAAACACACACACACAAAAAAAACACACACACATTAAACACACACACACATTAAACACACACACACATTAAACACACACACACACATTAAACACACACACACATTAAACACACACACACACATTAAACACACACACACACATTAAACACACACACACATTAAACACACACACACACGCACATTAAACACACACACACACATTAAAACACATAAAACACACACACATACACACACACACATATAAAACACACACACACACATAAAACACACACACACATAAAACACACATACACATTCTCTGTTCAAGTTCTGGTATTTTTCGCGGCGTTTAAGATTATTTTCCTTGAGCGTCGTCAAACACCGAGCACAGGTTTCCCACTCAACAAAGAAGAATGACCGTAGTCCATTTTTGTTGGAAAATCAGCTCCACTTTTCTCATTTTGGACATTTTGCTGATGAGTATATCTGGCAATTAATCATTCATACTCACATATCCGTGTAAAACAATTTCAAGCAGATGAATTTTTACAGGACATATTGTAGAGAAATCGGGTGAGGAAGTTGGTCTCAGAGCACCTAACAAATAGAGGTTGCAGAGGACTTGGTGCCCGATTTGTCTTCACAATTTATACCCTCAGGTCACATGTTCATGACACGTTTCCATTGAAGACCAGTTTTAGCTGCATTGTGCCTCTAACCCATAGGTACAGCACGTGTATATTACATAAGGAAGCTTCACAACAATAGTTCCGTATTTTCATAAGGGCCTCTCGTGGACCTTAATGGTTCCTTAAATCATGCAGGTCACCTTATCTCCGACCTGAGACATGCACACACCATATCCTCTTTCACGTCCTTCTGTTTTATGGCCGTTGCAGACAAAACAATAATATCGGATATGCAATCATGAGTTATTGCATATTGCCCCTCCATGCATGAATCCCCCGTTTGTTCATGCCCAGCCAACTTTTCCACCTTATTTTTCAGCCACAGTGAGATCTCCACCGAGGAAACACTGATCTGTGCCGTTTTTTGGCTTCGGACAGAATTCACCTCCTCTAGAAACGACTTTAGCTTCAGACGGGCTGAGTTCATCTTTAAGTGTGTTTTCAAAGTGTTTAATATTCGATATAAAAAAAATTGCCTTTTATATATTCAGCAAAGCATTTTCAAACTCTCATATTCAACAGGTGAAATTCAGAGTGTAAAATTTGCAACGAAAAAAAATTGCAGGGCTTGAAAATATTTGTGAATATATTTAAAAAGGTGAATTTGTGGCTCAGACGAGGAAACAGAACATGACATAGCGACTCCCACGGCCCTTTAGCACTGGTGAGCAGCACGTGGAGCCCAGTCTGTGCCAGTGTGCCCGATGGCAGCTGTGGCACAGGAGCACCACCAGGGTGAAGGAGGAAATGAAGAAGGAAACACTTCTGTGAGTCAGTTCAGCCTTTATTTGACCCAGAAAAACTGCATTTGACCAGAACCCTGTGGTCCAGCTGCTGCCTGTGGAACGTCACACTCAGAATCTCATGAAATCATTAAACTCTGAATAATCATGTGCCCAAAATCCTCTCATACAAATAAAATTATATTTTATTTCATCAAATAAAAAACTCAAAAAAACTCCAGTGGTCCCAGTAGTCCACTCTGTTCCCGTAAAGCTGCACTCCGTAACTTTTCTAGTAGAGGGTCTGTCACCTGCTTGTTTCTATGGATACGTCACTGCTCCACCTGGAATGTTCCACAGTGTGACTTTAAACAGCTCGACTTTACATCTATTCAATTACAAGTGGTTTTAGAGCTCAAAAATCCCTTGAAACACAGAGTGGGGAGTCGCCTCTCCACAGATCCGACCCGGAACTCGGTTCGGTTTGGTCTCCATGGAGATAAGAAGGCGTTTTTGATGGACGCTCCGGCAGGAAAGTTACACAGTGCAGCTTTAAAACTGGCCGGGGTCGGCGTTTCACTGCGTCACAGTAAAATAAATCCCACATAAAAAGCAGAAAGTCAAAGTGCCGAAAGTGACTCAGACTCACAACAGAAACATGAGGAAAATAAGAGTCATGGATGGAACAGAGGATCAGACACGAGAAAAAAACTACAGAGTGAAAAAAGGAAAATCTATGTGCGGTTTATGGAGTAATTAACTAGAGAGTGACATGAGCGCGAGTGGTTTCTGTTATGAACATTTAAACTTATTTAAACACTTTGAAACGTGACAGAATGATCAGGATGTAGTGCTGAAGCTCCTCATTGCCTACGCTGCATCTGTGTAGTTTCCCCATTACTGTATTTATTAGAGTTTTTAGTTTTAGAAAGAAATATACACAAGAAATATAAAAGAAATATAAAAAATAAACATTAAAGACCCTCTAACAGTGTTTTAGCCCAGTACAGATACAAATATATGATATAAGCAGCTTCAGGTCAACATACGTTCACTTCGAGCGCATTTAATTGTTTGAAGATTAGGAAGTGCACGTTAGCATGCTAGTCGTCGTCGGCCTTCCCTTTGCGGTGGTTTCGGAGCGTCGTCGAGTGAAAAACGCTCGTAAACCCATCGCGGTGAATAATGAGGACGTCTGAAATGCATAATGAGGACGTCTGAAATGCATAATGAGGACGTCTGAAATGCATAATGAGGACGTCTGAAATGCATAATGAGGACGTCTGAAATGCATAATGAGGACGTCTGAAATGCATAATGAGGACGTCTGAAATGCATAATGAGGACGTCTGAAATGAGTACGGTCAGTGAGGAATAACTTTGATTTTCACATTTTTTAAAAACAGTAGAAATTAAATCTGAACCATGAACTTCAGACACGTTAAATCGTCACAAACGTCCGTGTCGTTTCGCCGTCCCCGGTCAGTCTCAGTCCGACGTGCAGCAGAAGCAGAACCGAGTCTCATTAATGACGTCGAAACGAATCAAGAATTATCCGTGCAAAATATAAAAACAAAACGATTAAAACGTGGATTAAAAGATTCGGAGGCGCCGGAGCCCAGGGGTCAGACGGTGATCGAGTGCTGCCGCAGTTTGGTCCGCAGGAACTCGTGGGTCAGGTTGTGTCTGGTGATGATTCCAACGATCTGCGAGAGAGAAAAAAAAGCTTCAGAAACATTTTTTTTTTTTTTTCCAAGACTCCACAAACTTCACAAGAAAACTTATCACCAACTCGATGCTTAAAACAATCAACGAAATACGAGTTACAAGTTTCCTACAGAACAGCAAACAGTGAACTATTAAAATGTCAAACTTAAGGAAATAAATAAGATAATGTTTAACTTTGGCTCCCCCTTGTGGACATGGAGCTCTCTGCACGTGCACCGTTTGACTTGAAACTTGAAACTGCTTCAGAACAGTTTTCGTGGGGTATATGTGGGTATATGTGGGTATTTGTGGGTATTTGTGGGTATTTGTGGGGTATTTATTTATGTAATAGGGACAGTGCAGCTTCATGAACATCTACAACATTGCAGTGTAAATGTGTCAGATTACAGCAAAAATGCTCATTTCATGTCGTCCCTCGGCAGGAGACACAGATCTAACAGCAAAAACACAGTTACAATAACGACAATTATACACAAAAAGTGTCACAGGTCTGATTTCCCTTTAGCTGCTGTTTCAAGTGTCCAGTGTTGAGTCTCTTATTGATAGTGGAGAATGTTCCAGAACTTTGAGCCTTTGTCCAAACGCGTCTGTGGAGCGCTCAGTTCCTCCGGGCCGTGGTGCTCGTTCTCACCGACTCTTTGTTTTTAACGGAGGGGGGCAAGTCCATGCAAAACTTTATATACAAAACATCCACGTTTAAAATGAACAAAATTATTCAAATTTAGCAGGTTGTGCTCGTTTAAAATAGTGCAGTGAACTGAGAACGGTTCCTTGTCCAGTATTTTTACAGCTTTTTAAAAAAAGTGACGCAGCTGGTTTGTTGTGCAGCGAGTTCCCGTGTGGTTCTGCAAAACTGTACGAGACAGAATCATGGAGTAAAAACATTGGTGCCGCAGACAGAGTCACGGAGGATCTGACCGGTCGAAAAGTCACTAAGTTAAAATGAACAGTTTTGTGAGACGCTTAGTGTTTCTTGAATGTCAATGTCGGGTCCCAGGGATTTACATGGGGCACAGTTGTAGTCCTGTGCATGTATAGGATATGTGGGTATATGTGGGTATATGTAGGGTAAATGTGGGTAAATGTGGGTATATGTGGGTATATGTGGGTATATGTGGTGTGTTTAGTGGAGTCTAACCAGGGAAGGGGGCGGGACTTCACCTCAGTGTTACACAAGAGAAATCAAAGTAAAAGTTGAAGAGCAGCTGCTTGTCGACAGTCTGATCCGAGAGCTCATCTGACGTCTTCTGAGCTCGGAAAAGTGATTCACACATTCAGTGAGTACAAGATAAACATGTTTGAACATTACTCTGAATTAGCTGTCGAAATTAGCGGTTTGTTTTAACTGCTATAGCTAAAGCCTCCCTAGCTAACTTGCTATCTGGCCCTGGGTTTAGCATTAGCCTCCCACAGCTGCTTCTGTTGTTACTGTCACTCCACATTAGAGGTAAGATCGGGCCTAAAAAATCCAGCCCGACCCGACCCGCGGGTATTAAAGCCCGACCCAACCCGAGCCCGACCAATTAACTTGATTTGCAGGCCCGAGCCCGAAGCAAACCCGAAATTTCATGCGAACCTGCGGAGGGGAAGATTATTAAGAGGGCGTCGTTCACGTGCGCAGAGCCAGAGCAGAGCTGCTCTGGCTCTGCGCACGAATTTAACTGTTTATTTATTTTTTAAAAAGTCAGCGAGAGAGAAGCCCGACCCGAAGCAATGATTGACATTTTAGGGTCGGGCTTAAGATCTTCCCTCTACTCCACATACTGTTTCTATCACTGCAGAAATACAGCAAAGGCTCTAAACACAGGACATCTCTTTCTCTGCTGTGTCACAGAAATGGCGTCTGTCAGCTGTGCTCTGTCTGAAGACCAGCTCCTGTGCTCCATCTGTCTGGAGGTCTTCACTGACCCCGTCTCCACTTCCTGTGGACACAGCTTCTGCAAAACCTGCATCAATCACCACTGGGACCACAGCGAGCAGTACCAGTGCCCAGTCTGTAAAGAGGACTTTAGCTCCAGGCCTCAGCTAAAAACCAACACGTTTGTGTCTGAGATGGTCTCCCAGTTCAGAGGACCTCAAGAGGATCACGAGGAGTCACAGGACTCAGCCGAAGCAGGTGTTGTTCCCTGTGATGTGTGCTCTGCAAAGAGGCTCAGGGCGGTCAAGTCCTGCCTGGTCTGTCTGGCCTCTTACTGCCCCACTCACCTGGAGCCTCACCGAAGCAACGCTCGCCTCCAACGACACCCCCTCATCTGCCCTGTGGAGAACCTGGAGGAGCGAATCTGCCCAGAGCATGACAAACCTCTGGAGCTGTTCTGTCAAACAGAGAAGAAGTTCATCTGTCTGCAGTGCATCTTGTCTCAGCACAAAGACCATCCTGCAGTGCCCCTCAAAGAGGAGTGTGAGAGACAGCAGGCAAAGCTGGGGACCCTGATGAAACAAAGACAAGAGAAGATCCAGGAGATCCAACACTCTGTGAAGGTTAACAACAAGAACGCTGATCGGGAGATGGCTGAGGGAGTTAAAGTCTTCACAGATTTGATGGAGTGTGTTCAGAAGAGTCTGGACCAGTTCAAAGAGAGACTCACAGGAGACCAGAAGAAGGTGGAGGACAGGGCCTCACAGTTGATAGAGAAATTAGAGCAGGAGATCCGTGTCCTGCAGCAGAGAGGAGCTGATGTGAAGCTGGTTTCTGAGGACCACTTCAGATTTATACAGACCTTCTCCTCAGGGAAACCTGCTCCAGAGCTGGAGGACCGGACAGAAGTGAAGGTTTCTCCTCGGTCATATTATGGTCTCGTAGCTCAGGCTGTGTCGGAGCTGGAGAAGACTCTTGTTCCACAGCTAAAGAAGGTTCCTGAGGCTGAACTGAGGAGAGTGCAGCAGTATGAAGTGGACGTGGCTTTAGATCCGGACACAGCTTATCCATTTGTCGTCTTGTCTCAGGATAATAAACAGGTTCAATCCAAAGGTGTGAAAATGAATTATCCAGACATGCCACAGAGATTTTCTAACGCACACTGTGTTTTAGGAAACAGAAGTTCTCCTCAGGAAGGTCCTACTTCCAGGTTCAGGTCAAAGGAAATACGTTCTGGGCTTTAGGAGTGGCCAAAGAGTCAGTGGAGAGAAAGGAATCAGTGACCCTTGGGCCACGGAGAGGACTCTGGACATTTGGACTGCAGGATGATCAGTACTGCGGTTTGAATGGTCGTCCCACCCCTCTGGCCCTGAAGACCAATCCTGAGACTGTGGGCGTCTTTGTGGATTATGACGAGGGTCTGGTTTCTTTTTATGATGTGGACAGTGCAGAGCTGCTCTTCTCTTTCATTCACTGCTCTTTCTCTGAGAACATCCTACCGTTTTTAGCACCAGAGTTGTATGAGAAAGGCAAGAATTCAGCTCCTCTGATACTTACACCTGTCAGCAAGAAATGAGCCGTAACATTACAACACTACCTGATGTAAATGTGTGCTTCAGCTGGAATAAACAACATGAACATGAACATTCTTATTCAAAACAGTCCAGGAGAAGTCACCGCAGCCTTATAATGAGTACACTTAAATAGAATAGGCCTGGGTCAGGTCAGGTGAAAGGTTAAAGTGGAAAATGGATTGTTAATTGTATCACACTTTGAATGATTATGGGATGAACGATTTCATCCAAGTACATTGTTTACACTCTAATGCAATCTACTGTTATGACAATAATGACAATAAATTAGTGATTTGTGAATCTTGTGAACATAAATGTAATTTTTCAGTGTTGCCTCGGTGGAGATCTCACTGTGGCAGTGAGTCTGTCAAGGCAACAAACTAGTGTAGTGATGGGGGCAAGTTCTGAACTAGTGTAGTGATGGGGGCAAGTTCTGAACTAGTGCAGTGATGGGGGCAAGTTCTGAACTAGTGCAGTGATGGGGGCAAGTTCTGAACTAGTGTAGTGATGGGGGCAAGTTCTGAACTAGTGTAGTGATGGGGGCAAGTTCTGAACTAGTGCAGTGATGGGGGCAAGTTCTGAACTTCCACGGCCACGAGTCTGACAAACCAAACGCTCTGCCTGGTTCACTCATTAGTGTCTGGAAACGTTAGAAAACAACTTTATAAGCACCTCACACTTCCCTCTGCTGATTTCCCACTGCACAAAAGCCCAAAAGACTCGATCACCGTCATTTCTGATCCTGTTTATTTACCAGGGAATTATATTTTTTGAAAAACGCTAAAAAAATACATTCCAGAACCATTTTCTTTCACCAACTTTCAGTTTCTCTTCTTCTCTGTCAGTCGTCGATCTTCACTTGTTGCTTCTGGAGTCGGTGATCGAGTCTTTTGGGCTTTTGTGCAGTGGGAAATCAGCAGAGGGAAGTGTGAGGTGCTTATAAAGTTGATCCTTACGAAATACCGGCAAAACACTGGACGCCAAACCCTGATGACCTTCACTGATATTTTCCGATATTGTGGTGTATTTAGTTTGCGGAGTGAGCGCCTGTACCCACACTCAGCTTCGGAATTACAAGTCTCTGGACGCTCACGATCAGTTTAGGAATTGTTGGGTGCGTGACTTCGAAATCTTCAAACATCAGAGCTCTGGAATCGATATGAAATATACCCATATTTGTGGGTATATGTGGGTATTTGTGGGGTATATGTGGGTATTTGTGGGGTATTTGTGGGTATTTGTTGGTATTTGTGGGGTATTTGTGGGTATATGTGTATATTTGTGGGGTATTTGTGGGTATTTGTGGGTATTTGTGGGTATATGTGGGTATATGTGGGCATATGTGGGTATTTGTGGGGTATTTGTGGGTATATGTGGGTATTTGTGGGGTATTTGTGGGGTATATGTGGGTATATGTGGGGCATATGTGGGGTATTTGTGGGGTATATGTGGGGTATATGTGGGGTATATGTGGGGTATTTGTGGGGTATATGTGGGGTATATGTGGGGCATATGTGGGGCATATGTGGGGTATTTGTGGGGTATTTGTGGGGTATATGTAGGTATTTGTGGGGTTTCCCAGAGAGAGCTATTTTATCTTTTATCTTATTGTATTTAGCTTATTTTGTAACTTGTTCGATGTACATGCTCTTGGTCGGTTGCATCTGTAACAAAGAAAATTTCCCCTCGGGGATGAATAAAAGTAATTCTGATTCTGATTCTGATATATGTGGATATTTGTGGGGTATATGTGGATATTTGTGGGGTATATGTGGATATTTGTGGGGTATATGTGGATATTTGTGGGGTATATGTGGGGTATATGTGGGGTATATGTGGGGTATTTGTGGGGTATATGTGGGGTATATGTGGGGCATATGTGGGGCATATGTGGGGTATTTGTGGGGTATTTGTGGGGTATATGTAGGTATTTGTGGGGTATATGTGGGTATATGTGGGGTATATGTGGGTATATGTGGATATTTGTGGGGTATATGTGGGTATTTGTGGGTATATGTGGATATTTGTGGGTATATGTGGGTATTTGTGGGGTATATGTGGGTATTTGTGGGGTATTTGTGGGTATTTGTTGGTATTTGTGGGGTATTTGTGGGTATATGTGTATATTTGTGGGGTATATGTGGGTATATGTGGGGTATATGTGGGTATTTGTGGGGTATATGTGGGTATTTGTGGGGTATATGTGGGGTATTTGTGGGGTATTTGTGGGTATTTGTGGGGTATATGTGGGTATTTGTGGGGTATATGTGGGTATATGTGGGGTATTTGTGGGTATATGTGGGTATTTGTGGGGTATATGTAGGTATATGGGGGTATTTGTGGGGTATTTGTGGGTATATGTGGATATTTGTGGGGTATATGTGGGTATTTGTGGGGTATATGTGGGTATATGTGGGGTATATGTGGGTATATGTGGGGTATATGTGGGTATTTGTGGGGTATATGTGGGTATTTGTGGGGTATATGTGGGGTATTTGTGGGGTATATGTGGGTATTTGTGGGGTATTTGTGGGGTATATGTGGGTATATGTGTATATTTGTGGGGTATATGTGGGTATTTGTGGGGTATATGTGGGTATTTGTGGGGTATATGTAGGTATTTGTGGGGTATTTGTGGGTATATGTGGATATTTGTGGGGTATTTGTGGGGTATTTGTGGGGTATATGTGGGTATTTGTGGGGTATTTGTGGGGTATATGTGGGTATTTGTGGGGTATATGTGGATATTTGTGGGGTATATGTGGGTATTTAGGTATTTGTGGGTATTTGTGGTACCTCTCCGCCGGCGTTGACCACGGGCAGGTGCCTCAGCCCCATGGTGCGGAACAGGTTAAAGACTTGGGAGATGCGGCAGTTTGGAGACACAGTGTAGGGCCCCGGGTTCATGTACGGGGTCACATCCTGGAACAGAGGGTCAGAGGGTCACAGGGGGTCACAGGGGGTCAGAGGGTCAGGGGGTCAGGGGGTCACAGGGGGTCAGAATAAGACTATGGCCTCAGGAACTGTCTGTGCCGCACTAAAAAATGATTTAACATAAACTATAGTCTTTGGAAGTGATTTGCTCTTGTCCACAAACACGACTCTCCAGCCGTGAGCGCAGAACTGCAGCTGTTTTCAGGCCAGAACGGTGCCGGTTCCTGCACCAGTTCCACTGTGAACCAAATCTCTCACCGCTGAACAAACTGCGTTCAAACCGTTTAAGTGACTCCAGGACGCCTCATGGAGAGAGGAATAAAAACAAGGCCGTACGAAAGTGGACATCGGAGCACAGGAAATAACACTCATGGATCACAAATCGCACATGGATCGATATAACTCTTTTCATGTGCTGCCGTCTATAGCTTTTGTTAAAGTCCATATGGTAAATATTGTGTCTCCTCCACGGCACAATCTTCATGTCACTTTTCTCTGCCATATTCCCATGGACCAATATTCCACATGTTTTGTTTGTTTTACCGTGTGTGACCCGGAGGAGCCTGATCATGTCGTCTGTGTCGTCACGGTTCACTTGGAAAAACAAGTTTTACTCAGTTCCCGTCGGGAACCAACTTTTTGGTTCCTCAAAGCTCTGATTTTTGGTGTGAACACGTCAGTCGGTTCAAGATTAGGTGCAGGAACCTGCACCGGCACGATTCTGTCTGAAAACGCTGTGTGTTCACGCACTCAGACCTCTCCTTTAGTCTGGGGGGAACTTCAAACTAAATCTGTCTGTGCTGGAGCTTTAAGGACGACAGCACAAATATCGGTCCGATATATCGGCCAACTGATCTGATCCTAACTCGACTGGAACTGGAACCATCAGGTCCAAATGTGACAAAGAAAGTTTTTAGGGTTATGAAGTATTCAAACCCCACTGGCTTTGGCACAACACACTTGTAACCACAGACTGACAGATGCAGGTTTATATAAAAGTGAAGCAGAGCAGGTCTGTACCACGATCATGCGCGGGTTCAGCTGGGTCAGGTCCACATCGTGAATGTCGGGGTAACGGGGGTACTCCTCTGTCATCTCTGTGTACGACAGCCTGGGCTGAGAGGCGCTCTGCAACACACACATAAAACACATAAAACACATAAAACACACACACACAGAAAACACACACACACACACACATAAAACACACACACACACACACACATACAATACACACACGTACACAAACACACACACACACACACACACACATACATACACACATAAAACACACACACACATAAAACACACACACACATGAAACACATAAAACACACACACACATACACATATAAAACACACACACACATAAAACACACACACACATGAAACACATAAAACACAGACACACATACACATATACACACATAAAACACACACACACATAAAACACATAAAACACAGACACACATACACATATACACACATAAAACACACACACACATAAAACACATAAAACACACACACACATACAACACACACATACAATACACACACACACATATACACAACACACACACATATATAAAACACATAAAACACATAAAACACACACACGTACACACACACATAAAACACACACACACATACATACACACACACGTACACACATAAAACACACACACACATATAAAACACATAAAACACACACATATACAATACACACATAAAACACACACACACACACATACAATACACACATACACACATAAAACACATAAAACACACACACACACATGAAACACATAAAACACACACACACATATAAAACACACACACATATACAATACACACATAAAACACATAAAACACACACACACATACAACACACACATACAATACACACACACACATATATAAAACACATAAAACACACATACATACATACACACACATAAAACACACACACACATACATACACACACACGCATAAAACACACACACACACATAAAACACACACACACATACATACACACACACGCATAAAACACACACACACATAAAACACACACACACATAAAACACACACACACACACACACATACACACACACACACACAGATAAACAGGCCTGTGAGAAAACTGCCCATGTTACATTTCAAACACTGAACTCTTTGCCAAACTAATAAAATAATACTGGGAAAACTGCGGTAACAGCTTTTTTTATCCTTCCAAGTAACGAATCATGAACGTTTCCTGGAAAGGAGAAAGTAACTGGAGGCAGAAGGTGAAACTCATCTGTTAATCAAACTCTTCCCAAATAAACAAGTTATTACTGGCACGAGGTCCATGAGGAGCAACATCTGAGAGAGGAGAGAGAAACCTGAACCTGCAGAGGGCTGAAACACACGGGTCCTGTGGGTTTAAGGAGGTTTAAGGAGGTTTAAGGAGGTTTTAAGGAGGTTTAAGGAGGTTTAAGGAGGTTTTAAGGAGGTTTAAGGAGGTTTTAAGGAGGTTTAAGGAGGTTTAAGGAGGTTTAAGGAGGTTTTCAGGAGGGTTTAAGGAGGTTTAAGGAGGTTTTCAGGAGGTTTAAGGAGGTTTAAGGAGGTTTTCAGGAGGTTTAAGGAGGTTTAAGGAGGTTTAAGGAGGTTTTCAGGAGGGTTTAAGGAGGTTTAAGGAGGTTTTCAGGAGGTTTAAGGAGGTTTAAGGAGGTTTAAGGAGGTTTTTAGGAGGTTTAAGGAGGTTTAAGGAGGTTTAAGGAGGTTTAAGGAGGTTTTAAGGTGGGTTAAAGGGGGTTTAAGGAGGTTTTAAGGAGGTGTTTGGAGGTTTTAAGGAGGTTTAAGGAGGTTTTAAGGAGGTTTAAGGAGGTTTAAGGAGGTTTAAGGAGGTTTAAGGAGGTTTAAGGAGGTTTTAAGGAGGTTTAAGGAGGTTTTAAGGAGGTTTAAGGAGGTTTAAGGAGGTTTTAAGGAGGTTTAAGGAGGTTTAAGGAGGTTTTAAGGAGGTTTAAGGAGGTTTTAAGGAGGTTTTAAGGAGGTTTAAGGAGGTTTAAGGAGGTTTAAGGAGGTTTAAGGAGGTTTTAAGGAGGTTTAAGGAGGTTTAAGGAGGTTTAAGGAGGTTTTAAGGAGGTTTAAGGAGGTTTAAGGAGGTTTAAGGAGGTTTTAAGGAGGTTTCAGGAGGTTTTCAG
Source organism: Odontamblyopus rebecca (assembly GCA_030686955.1). Classification (NCBI taxonomy): domain Eukaryota; kingdom Metazoa; phylum Chordata; class Actinopteri; order Gobiiformes; family Gobiidae; genus Odontamblyopus; species Odontamblyopus rebecca. The sequence goes on along the minus strand of CM060654.1, from coordinate 2,220,755 downwards.
GAGGTTTTCAGGAGGTTTTAAGGAGGTTTAAGGAGGTTTAAGGAGGTTTTAAGGAGGTTTAAGGAGGTTTAAGGAGGTTTAAGGAGGTTTTAAGGAGGGTTTAAGGAGGTTTTAAGGAGGTTTTAAGGAGGTTTAAGGAGGTTTTAAGGAGGTTTAAGGAGGTTTAAGGAGGTTTTAAGGAGGTTTAAGGAGTTTTAAGGAGGTTTTAAGAGGTTTAAGGAGGTTTAAGGAGGTTTAAGGAGGTTTTAAGGAGGTTTAAGGAGGTTTTGAGAGGTTTAGGAGGTTTAAGGAGGTTTAAGGAGGTTTAAGGAGGTTTGAGAGGTTTAAGGAGGTTTTAAGGAGGTTTAAGGAGGTTTAAGGAGGTTTAAGGAGGTTTAAGGAGGTTTAAGGAGGTTTAAGGAGGTTTAAGGAGGTTTAAGGAGGTTGAAGGAGGTTGAAGGAGGTTTAAGGAGGTTTAAGGAGGTTTAAGGAGGTTTGAGAGGTTTAAGGAGGTTTAAGGAGGTTTAAGGAGGTTTAAGGAGGTTTAAGGTTTAAGAGGTTGAGAGGTTTAAGGAGGTTTAAGGAGGAGGTTTAAGGCGGTTTAAGGAGGTTTAAGGAGGTTTAAGGCGGTTTAAGAGGTTTAAGGAGGTTTAAGAGGTTTAAGGAGGTTTAAGGAGGTTTAAGAGGTTTGAGAGGTTTAAGGAGGTTTAAGGAGGTTTAAGGAGGTTTAAGGAGGTTTTAAGGAGGTTTAAGGAGGTTTAAGGAGGTTTTAAGGAGGGTTAAGGAGGTTTAAGGAGGTTTAAGGAGGTTTAAGGAGGTTTTAAGGAGGTTTAAGGAGGTTTAAGGAGGTTTAAGGAGGTTTGAGAGGTTTAAAGGAGGTTTTAAGGAGGTTTTAAGGAGGTTTAAGGAGGTTTTAAGGAGGTTTAAGGAGGTTTAAGGAGGTTTAAGGAGGTTTTAAGGAGTTTTAAGGAGGTTTAAGGAGGTTTAAGGAGGTTTAAGAGCGGTTTAAGGAGGTTTTAAGGAGGTTTAAGGAGGTTTAAGGAGGTTTAAGGAGGTTTTCAGGAGGTTTTAAGGAGGTTTAAGGAGGTTTTAAGGAGGTTTAAGGAGGTTTAAGGAGGTTTAAGGAGGTTTAAGGAGGTTTAAGGAGGTTTAAGGAGGTTTTAAGGAGGTTTAAGGAGGTTTAAGGAGGTTTAAGGAGGTTTAAGGAGGTTTAAGGAGGTTTAAGGAGGTTTTAAGGAGGTTTAAGGAGGTTTAAGGAGGTTTTCAGGAGGTTTAAGGAGGTTTAAGGAGGTTTAAGGAGGTTTTAAGGAGGGTTTAAGGAGGTTTAAGGAGGTTTTCAGGAGGTTTAAGGAGGTTTAAGGAGGTTTAAGGAGGTTTAAGGAGGTTTTAAGGAGGTTTAAGGAGGTTTACAGAAGGTTAAAGGAGGTTTAAGGAGGAATAAGAAGGTTTAAGGAGGTTTTAAGGAGGTTTAAGGCGGTTTAAAAAGGTTTTAAGGAGGTTTAAGGAGGTTTAAGGAGGTTTTAAGGAGGTTTAAGGAGGTTTAAGGAGGTTTTAAGGAGGTTTAAGGAGGTTTTCAGGAGGTTTTCAGGAGGTTTAAGGAGGTTTAAGGTGGTTTTAAGGAGGTTTAAGGAGGTTTTCAGGAGGTTTAAGGAGGTTTAAGGAGGTTTTAAGGAGGTTTAAGGAGGTTTTAAGGAGGTTTCAGGAGGTTTAAGGAGGTTTTAAGGAGGTTTAAGGAGGTTTTAAGGAGGTTTAAGGAGGTTTAAGGAGGTTTAAGGAGGTTTAAGGAGGTTTAAGGAGGTTTAAGGAGGTTTAAGGAGGTTGAAGGAGGTTGAAGGAGGTTTAAGGAGGTTTAAGGAGGTTTAAGGAGGTTTAAGGAGGTTTTAAGGAGGTTTAAGGAGGTTTAAGGAGGTTTAAGGAGGTTTTAAGGAGGTTTAAGGAGGTTTTAAGGAGGTTTAAGGAGGTTTAAGGAGGTTTTAAGGAGGTTTAAGGAGGTTTAAGGAGGTTTTAAGGAGGGTTAAGGAGGTTTAAGGAGGTTTAAGGAGGTTTAAGGAGGTTTTAAGGAGGTTTAAGGAGGTTTAAGGAGGTTTAAGGAGGTTTTAAGGAGGTTTAAGGAGGTTTAAGGAGGTTTAAGGAGGTTTAAGGAGGTTTTCAGGAGGTTCGGTCAGACTCACAGACTGGTTCTCGGCGTAGCAGGCCCCCCGGAGCAGGAGGCTGACGATCTGCGAGCGCAGGACCGTCCCGTGGAAGGTGAGGGGCCTGAAGCGCTCCTCCATCGTCCACTCCTCGCTGGGCGACTGGTCCGGGTACAGGTTCGGGTAGGGCATGTGTCTGGGCACAGAGGGCACAGGGTATGAACAGGGCAGGGGGCGGAGAGGGGCTTTTGCACTGGGAACAATTGTCTCATCATATTCATTTCACACTAGAGCAGGGGGTCAAACTCATTCGTGTACAACCTGCTCTGATCCCACAGGTCACAGCGCATATCCCCCAAAATATAAAATAAAATATATATATAGCAATAAGTCCAAATATTTGTGCAGAGAAACGCAAATCTACTGCAGAAATCACACATGCGAATGACGACTTGCATTACAGATCAGAGGTGGAAAACACTGTTCACTGGAGTGAGCAGAATAACGTGAATCTAAATATTTCCTAAACACATGAGCTGGTCACTGATTTTGGGAAGAGTAATTCTCATAGGCCTGTTTTTATCAACGATGCAGACGGACAAATAGTTGAAAACTGTACATTTCAGGGTGCGACTCTTTCAAATGGTCTTAGCCGGCGCTCGAATGTAAGCGCTATTGTTAAAAAATCACGTCAGCGTCTTTTCTTCTTGCGGGAATCGAAAGCTTTTACTCCAAACAGACAGATCCTTTCCAGTTCTTATCACTGTGCTGTGAGAGTGTCGTCAGGGGCAGTACCAGAGGTTTGGAAACGCCACAGGTTTAGGCTCAGGTGTGGAACTGCTGGACCTCGAGGACATTTACGTTAAAAGACCTGTTTCTCGGGCGTCATCGATCATCAGTGACCCGTCTCATGCTGACGGAGACGTTTTATCGCTCTAGAAAATGCACCACATCCCGACATCGTAGTTTCTTCCCACACTTTAAATAATGCACCTTAAATATCACAGACACTTTAGCTTTGCACAGACACTTTATGTGGCCATTATAAACGCCTGTAATTTATGAATTATAACTGTGTTGCATTTGTGATCGTTTTTATGGCCGGGGTTTTCTCATGTTCATGTGTTGTGTGAATGGATGAATGTCGCTGAGCACTGGGAGCCGCACCTTTTATCCCAATGTGTTTTTTTACGCTGCAAATGGCAAATAAACTGAAATCTTTATTTGATGAACTCTTTCTTTTATATTATTATATTACGTTAGCGATCAGACGTCCGTTTCTTCAGTCTCAGCAATAATTCCTTTATCTTCTGCTTCTCAATTCTCTGTTCAAGTTCTTGTATTTTTCGCGGCGTTTAAGATTATTTTCCTTGAGCGTCGTCAAACACCGAGCACAGGTTTCCCACTCAACAAAGAAGAATGACCGTAGTCCATTTTTGTTGGAAAATCAGCTTCACTTTTCTCATTTTGGACATTTTGCTGATGAGTATATCTGGCAATTAATCATTCATACTCACATATCTGTGTAAAACAATTTCAAGCAGATGAATTTTTACAGGAGATATTGTAGAGAAATCGGGTGAGGGAAGTTGGTCTCAGAGCACCTAACAAGCGAGGTTTCAGTTCAGAGGACTTCGAAGGCGCCCGATTTGTCTTCACAATTTATACCCTCAGGTCACATGTACATGACACGTTTCTATTGAAGACCAGTTTTAACTGCATTGTGCCTCTAACCCATAGGTACAGCACGTGTATTACCTAAGGAAGCTATACAACCACAGTTCCGTATTTTCATAAGGGCCTCTCGTTGACCTTAATGGTTCCTTAAATCATGCAGGTCACCTATCTCCGACCTGAGACATGCACACCATATCCTCTTTCACATCCTTCTGTTTTATGGCCGTTGCAGACAAAACAATAATATCGGATATGCAATCATGAGTTATTGCATATTGCCCCTCCATGCATGAATCCCCCGTTTGTTCATGCCCAGCCAACTTTTCCACCTTATTTTTCAGCCACAGTGAGATCTCCACTGAGGAAACACTGATCTGTGCCGTGTTTTGGCTCCTGACAGAATTCACCTCCTCTAGAAACGACTTCAGCTTCAGACGGACAGAGTTCATCTTTAAGTGTGTTTTCAAAGTGTTTAAAATTCAATATAAAAAAATTGCCTTTTATATATTCAGCACAGCATTTTCAAACTCTCATATTCAACAGGTGAAATTCAGAGTGTAAAATTTGCAACGAAAAAAATTGCAGGGCTTGAAAATATTTGTGAATATATTTAAAAACATGAATTTGTGGCTCAGACGAGGAAACAGAACATGACAGTGACTCCCACGGCCCTTTAGCACTGGTGAGCAGCACGTGGAGCCCAGTCTGTGCCAGTGTGCCCGATGGCAGCTGTGGCACAGGAGCACCACCAGGGTGAAGGAGGAAATGAAGAATGAAACACTTCTGTGAGTCAGTTCAGCCTTTATTTGACCCAGAAAAACTGCATTTGACCAGAACCCTGTGGTCCAGCTGCTGCCTGTGGAACGTCACACTCAGAATCTCACCAAATCATTAAACTCTGAATAATCATGTGCCCAAAATCCTCTCATACAAATAAAATTATATTTTATTTCAACAAATCATCAAATAAAAAACTCCAGTGGTCCCGGTAGTCCACTCTGTTCCCGTAAAGCTGCACTCCGTAACTTTTCTAGTAGAGGGTCTGTCACCTGCTTGTTTCTATGGATACGTCACTGCTCCACCTGGAATGTCCCACAGTGTGACTTTAAACAGCTCGACTTTACATCTATTCAATTACAAGTGGTTTTAGAGCTCAAAAATCCCTTGAAACACAGAGTGGGGAGTCGCCTCTCCACAGATCCGACCCGGAACTCGGTCCGGTTTGGTCTCCATGGAGATAAGAAGGCGTTTTTGACGGACGCTCCGGCGGGAAAGTTACACGGTGCGGCTTTAAAACTGGCCGGGGTCGGCGTTTCACTGCGTCACAGTAAAATAAATCCCACATAAAAAGCAGAAAGTCAAAGTGCCGAAAGTGACTCAGACTCACAACAGAAACATGAGGAAAATAAGAGTCATGGATGGAGCAGAGGATCAGACACGAGAGAAAAACTACAGAGTGAAAAAAGGAAAATCTATGTGCGGTTTATGGAGTAATTAACTACAGAGTGACATGAGCGCGAGTGGTTTCTGTTATGAACATTTAACCTTATTTAAACACTTTGAAACGTGACAGAATGATCAGGATGTAGTGCTGAAGCTCCTCATTGCCGACGCTGCATCTGTGTAGTTTCCCCATTACTGTATTTAGTAGAGTTTTTAGTTTTAGAAAGAAATATACACAAGAAATATAAAAGAAATATAAAAAATAAACATTAAAGACCCTCTAACAGTGTTTTAGCCCAGTACAGATACAAATATATGATATAAGCAGCTTCAGGTCAAAATACGTTCACTTCGAGCGCGTTTAATTGTTTGAAGATTAGGAAGTGCACGTTAGCATGCTAGTCGTCGTCGGCTTTCCCTTTGCGGTGGTTTCGGAGCGTCGTCGAGTGAAAAACGCTCGTAAACTCATCGCGGTGAATAATGAGGACGTCTGAAATGCATAATGAGGACGTCCGAAATGCATAATGAGGACGTCCGAAATGCATAATGAGGACGTCTGAAATGCATAATGAGGACGTCTGAAATGCATAATGAGGACGTCCGAAATGCATAATGAGGACGTCTGAAATGCATAATGAGGACGTCTGAAATGCATAATGAGGACGTCTGAAATGCGTACGGTCAGTGAGGAATAACTTTGATTTTCACATTTTTTAAAAACAGTGGAAATTAAATCTGAACCATAAACTTCAGACACGTTAAATTGTCACAAACGTCCGTGTCGTTTCGCCGTCCCCGGTCAGACTCAGTCCGACGCGCGGCAGAAGCAGAACCGAGTCTCATTAATGACGTCGAAACGAATCAAGACTTATCCGTGCAAAATATAAAAACAAAACGATTCAAACGTGGATTAAAAGATTCGGAGGCGCCGGAGCCCAGGGGTCAGACGGTGATCGAGTGCTGCCGCAGTTTGGTCCGCAGGAACTCGTGGGTCAGGTTGTGTCTGGTGATGATTCCAACGATCTGCGAGAGAGAAAAAAAGCTTCAGAAACACTTTTTTTTTTTTCCAAGACTCCACAAACTTCACAAGAAAACTTATCACCAACTCAATGATTAAAACAATCAACGAAATACGAGTTACAAGTTTCCTACAGAACGGCAAACCGTGAACTATTAAAATGTCAAACTTAAGGAAATAAATAAGATAATAATGTTTAACTTTGGCTCCCCCTTGTGGACATGGAGCTCTCTGCACGTGCACCGTTTGACTTGAAACTTGAAACTCTGCTTCAGAACAGTTTTCGTGGGGTATATGTGGGTATTTGTGGGGTATTTGTGGGGTATTTATTTATGTAATAGGGACAGTGCAGCTTAATGAACATCTACAACATTGCAGTGTAAATGTGTCAGATTACAGCAAAAATGCTCATTTCATGTCGTCCCTCGGCAGGAGACACAGATCTAACAGCAAAAACACAGTTACAATAACGACAATTATACACAAAAAGTGTCGCAGGTCTGATTTTCCTTTAGCTGCTGTTTCAAGTGTCCAGTGTTGAGCCTCTTATTGATAGTGGAGAATGTTCCAGAACTTTGAGCCTTTGTCCAAACGCGTCTGTGGAGCGCTCAGTTCCTCCGGGCCGTGGTGCTCGTTCTCACCGACTCTTTGTTTTAACGGAGGGGGGCAAGTCCATGCAAAACTTTATATACAAAACATCCACGTTTAAAATGAACAAAATTATTCAAATTTAGCAGGTTGTGCTCGTTTAAAATAGTGCAGTGAACTGAGAACGGTTCCTTGTCCAGTATTTTTACAGCTTTTAAAAAAAGTGACGCAGCTGGTTTGTTGTGCAGCGAGTTCCCGTGTGGTTCTGCAAAACTGTACGAGACAGAATCATGGAGTAAAAACATTGGTGCCGCAGACAGAGTCACGGAGGATCTGACCGGTCGAAAAGTCACTAAGTTAAAATGAACAGTTTTGTGAGACGCTTAGTGTTTCTTGAATGTCAATGTCGGGTCCCAGGGATTTACATGGGGCACAGTTGTAGTCCTGTGCATGTATAGGATATGTAGGGTAAATGTGGGTATATGTGGGGTATATGTGGTGTGTTTAGTGTGTTTAGTACAAGTACAAATATTGAGTCTATCAATGCAAAATTTGGAGAATTGGAAGCTTTTGTGTACACATTAAAAGAACAAGGCCTCGAATATAGTGTCTTGTGCCTGCAGGACTGCTGGCTGCCTAATGATCCTGACAGTTCATTGTTTCAATTAGAGTGATATGAATGCATCATCCAGGGCCAAACATGCGGGCAAAAAGGAGGTCTGGTTACATATATAAATGAGAAATTTAGCCAAAAAAAATTGAAAATTTGTGCCAGCACAGACACTTGGGAATCCCAATTCTTACAAATTTCAGGTGCAAACACGAAAAATCAAATAATAATTGGTAACATATACAGACCTCCGCGGAATGACCCCGACAGCATTGGGAGATTTCAAAATGAAATTACAGAAGCTTTGCAAAATTTAGATTCTAATTATAGTCGCAGGGAAATTGCCCTTGTTGGGGACTACAATATAAATCTACTCAAGTATAAAAGCAGTGAATCAACAAATGAGTTCTTCGAGACCGTCCTGTCCCATAGTGATCACCCAAAGATCACCCGACCCACAAGATCAGACATGAGGCATAACTCAGCTACGTTGATTGACAATATTTTTCTGAGGCTGGGTGACACGTCTCTAAATGCTACATCTGGAATACTTATTCCTAGATTGTCAGACCACCAACCATATTTTGTCTTGACGTAAAAAAGCAAAATAAGAAACCACCTAAATTTGTCAGAGTAATGAAGAACTCACCCGATGATGCATTTCATACAGAACTAGAGAATCTTCGTCTTCATGAAAAGCCTGATACATCTCCTAATGCTGACGAAAACTACAATATTCTAATGGAACTTATCACTGAAAAGTACTTGCCCAGTAAACTGGTGCGTTTCAACAAATATAAACACAAAAATAACACCTGGATTCCCTTTGGTATAATAAGATAAATCGAAACAAGGGACAGTTTATATGCAGTCCTTAAAGCAACTCCACCAGAGCCACAGGAGCATTCAGCAGTTAAAAGAAACTTGACAACATTTAATGGGATCCTTAAACAATCCATCAGAGAAGCCAAACGCACACACTATGTGAACTGCTTTGACAATGTAAAGGGTGATATCAAAAAGACGTGGTCTAAGATTCATGAAGTCTTACATAGAAACAAGGATAAATCAGAGCATCCTGACCACTTTATTGATAATGACCAAATGGTCACAGAAAAAGTAGATATAGCGAATATGTTCAACAATTTTTTCACAAATGTTGGACCAGATCTTGCCAGCAAAATTGGAGAAACCCAATCAAGTCACGAGGATTATTTACAGAGTAGAATAAAATCAAGGATGCAATTTAAGGCAGTATGTGAAGCAGAAGTCTCGAAATTGATAGAGGAACTGCAACCAAAAGCTAGCTCTGGTCATGATAATATGTCAAACTAATGAAAGTGACCAGGCCACAGGCACTAACAGTAATAATCAATCAATCACTAAGGACAGGAAAATTCCCAGACAAACTAAAAATAGCAAGGGTTGTTCCAATATATAAAAAAGAAAGTCAAAGGCTTTTTACTAATTACAGACCAATTTCTCTACTGCCAGCTTTTTCAAAAATATTTGAAAAAGTCATAGCAAAGCAAATCAAGGATTATTTTGAACATAACAAATTATTCTACAAAGGGCAATACGGTTTTAGATCCAACCACTCAACTGAGCTGGCAGCTCTAGATCTGGTTGAAAAAAATAAAACAAATGGACAAAGGGGAAATCCCACTCTGTGTCTTTATTGACCTTTCTAAGGCTTTCGATACCTTGGATCATAACATATTGACCAACAAATTAAAATTCTATGGATTTCATGGGCCAGCTCTTGACCTAATAGCGAACTATCTGGCGAACCGACAGCAGTATGTTGATTATGAAGGCATAGAATCTGAACATAGAAATATCACCACAGGTGTACCACAGGGCTCAGTGTTAGGACCTTTATTGTTTTTGATTTATATTAATGATATAATACATGCCAGTCAAGTCCTTGACTTTACGTTATTCGCGGATGACACATCTCTCTCTACAACGATACATACCCATGGAAACAGGGTAGGGCCCAACATCAACACTGAACTGGAGAAAATTGTAGACTGGCTAAAAGCAAATAAATTATCACTCAATATAGATAAAACAAAATTTATGATATTTCACCAAAGGAACAAATCAGTGACTATTCCAGACATAACCATTGGGAATACTAGAATTGAGCATGTAGAGTCCTTCAACTTCTTGGGAATAGTATTAGACACTTATTTAAATTGGAAGAAACATGTAAGCAAAGTAGAAACTAAGGTACCCAGAATTAATGGAGTATTGAATAAACTCAAATACTTCCTTCCAGAGTCTATCAAAATGACACTCTATAATACACTTATCATGCCACACCTCAACTATGGGATACTACTGTGGGGATTCCAATGTAAGAAACTGGAAAAAATCCAGAAAAAGTCCATAAGAATTATAAAATGTAGCAAGTATAACAGTCATACTGAGCCCATCTTTAAAACACTATCTCTATTAAAGATCAAGGATATTTTCATACTGTCAGAATTGAAGTTCTACCATAAGTATATCAATAAAAACTTCCTGAAAACATATATAATATTAAACTTGAGCACAACAGCACTTACCATAACTACACTACACGAGGGAGAGACAAGAGCACAGAACATAGTGCGTCACACATTTGCTCAAAATTCACTGTCTTATGATTTACCAAAGCTGATAAATTCTCTAGATCCATCAATCTATGATAAACTTTATACTCACAGCCTAACTGGATTCAAAAATTATACAAAAGCTTCAATGCTAGCAAACTATAATTCTGGGTGCAATATCCCCAACTGCTACATATGCCAAAACTCTAATGAATAATTCTCACTGACCCCAAAACAAACCCCAAAATCTTTTATATAATAATAGTTTAATTATCAAATCACTGTATAAAATAGATCTTCTAAAGTATATGACAATTTTTCTATCTTATATGATATAAACCATTCACATTTATCTCATAACTCTTGTTAATCACATTATTCTGCTTCTAACAGTTAACCACATATCTAGGGGTGGGGAGGCGGGGATGCCGCGGCGTTTATGCCTTAATCCTTGTCTCCCTGACCATCACCATTATGTTTAGGAAATATTGTCTAGGTAGTACAAAATAGCCATATGTATAATGTCATTATGTGTGTTTATTTTAATTTTTTATTTGTATGTTACCGTCTTGATATGTATGATGTAGTGATGGTCGAACAATAAAGTATTGTCTATTGTCTATTGTCTAGTGGAGTCTAACCAGGGAAGGGGCGGGACTTCACCTCAGTGTTACACAAGAGAATTGAAAGTAAAAGTTGAAGAGCAGCTGCTTGTCGACAGTCTGATCCGAGAGCTCATCTGACGTCTTCTGAGCTCGGAAAAGTGATTCACACATTCAGTGAGTACAAGATAAACATGTTTGAACATTACTCTGAATTAGCTGTCGAAATTAGCGGTTTGTTTTAACTGCTATAGCTAAAGCCTCCCTAGCTAACTTGCTATCTGGCCCTGGGTTTAGCATTAGCCTCCCACAGCTGCTTCTGTTGTTACTGTCACTCCACATTAGAGGTAAGATCGGGCCTAAAAATCCAGCCCGACCCGACCCGCTGGTATTAAAGCCCGACCCGACCCGAGCCCGACCAATTAACTTGATTTGCAGGCCCGAGCCTGAAGCAAACCTGAAATTTCATGCGGACCTGCGGAGGAAGATTATTAAGAGGGCGTCGTTCACGTGCGCAGAGCCAAAGCAGAGCAGAGCACGAATTTAACTGTTTATTTATTTTTTAAAAAGTCAGCGAGAGAGAAGCCCGACCCGAAGCAATGATTGACATTTTAGGGTCGGGCTTAAGATCTTCCCTCTACTCCACATACTGTTTCTATCACTGCAGAAATACAGCAAAGGCTCTAAACACAGGACATCTCTTTCTCTGCTGTGTCACAGAAATGGCGTATGTCAGATGTGTTCTGTCTGAAGACCAGCTCCTGTGCTCCCTCTGTCTGGAGGTCTTCACTGAGCCCGTCTCCACTTCCTGTGGACACAGCTTCTGCAAAACCTGCATCAATCACCACTGGGACCACAGCGAGCAGTACCAGTGCCCAGTCTGTAAAGAGGACTTCAGCTCCAGGCCTCAGCTAAAAACCAACACGTTTGTGTCTGAGATGGTCTCCCAGTTCAGAGGACCTCAAGCGGATCACGAGGAGTCACAGGACTCAGCCGAAGCAGGTGTTGTTCCCTGTGACGTGTGCTCTGCAAAGAGGCTCAGGGCGGTCAAGTCCTGCCTGGTCTGTCTGGCCTCTTACTGCCCCACTCACCTGGAGCCTCACCGAAGCAACGCTCGCCTCCAACGACACCACCTCATCTGCCCTGTGGAGAACCTGGAGGAGCGAATCTGCCCAGAGCATGACAAACCTCTGGAGCTGTTCTGTCAAACAGAGAAGAAGTTCATCTGTCTGCAGTGCATCTTGTCTCAGCACAAAGACCATCCTGCAGTGCCCCTCAAAGAGGAGTGTGAAAGAGTGTGTGAAAGACAGCAGGCAAAGCTGAGGACCCTGATGAAACAAAGACGACAGAAGATCCAGGAGATCCAACACTCTGTGAAGGTTAACAACAAGAACGCTGATCGGGAGATGGCTGAGGGAGTTAAAGTCTTCACAGATTTGATGGAGTGTGTTCAGAAGAGTCTGGACCAGTTCAAAGAGAGACTCACAGGAGACCAGAAGAAGGTGGAGGACAGGGCCTCACAGTTGATAGAGAAATTAGAGCAGGAGATCTGTGTCCTGCAGCAGAGAAGAGCTGATGTGAAGCTGGTTTCTGAGGACCACTTCAGATTCATACAGACCTTCTCCTCAGGGAAACCTGCTCCAGAGCTGAAGGACTGGACAGAAGTGAAGGTTTCTCCTCGGTCATATTATGGTCTCGTAGCTCAGGCTGTGTCTGAGCTGGAGAAGACTCTTGTTCCACAGCTAAAGAAGGTTCCTGAGGCTGAACTGAGGAGAGTGCAGCAGTATGAAGTGGATGTGGCTTTAGATCCTGACACAGCTTGTCCAATTCTCGTCTTGTCTCAGGATAATAAACAGGTTCAATCCAACGATGTGAAAATGAATTATCCAAACATGCCACAGAGATTTTCTAAAACAACCTGTGTTTTAGGGAAACAGAAGTTCTCCTCAGGAAGGTCCTACTTCCAGGTTCAGGTCAAAGGAAAGACGGCCTGGGCTTTAGGAGTGGCCAAAGAGTCAGTGGAGAGAAAGGAATCACTGAACCTTGGGCCACGGAGAGGATTCTGGACATTTGGACTGCAGGATGATCAGTACTACAGTTTTAATGGTCGTCCCACCCCTCTGGCCCTGAAGACCAATCCTGAGACTGTGGGCGTCTTTGTGGATTATGACGAGGGTCTGGTCTCTTTTTATGACGTGGACAGTGCAGAGCTGCTCTTCTCTTTTATTCACTGCTCTTTCTCTGAGAACATCCTACCGTTTTTAGCACCAGAGTTGTATGAGAAAGGCAAGAATTCAGCTCCTCTGATACTTACACCTGTCAGCAAGAAATGAGCCGTAACATTACAACACTACCTGATGTAAATGTGTGCTTCAGCTGGAATAAACAACATGAACATGAACATTCTTATTCAAAACAGTCCAGGAGAAGTCACCGCAGCCTTATAATGAGTACACTTAAATAGAATAGGCCTGGGTCAGGTCAGGTGAAAGGTTAAAGTGGAAAATGGATTGTTAATTGTATCACACTTTGAATGATTATGGGATGAACGATTTCATCCAAGTACATTGTTTACACTCTAATGCAATCTACTGTTATGACAATAATGACAATAAATTAGTGATTTGTGAATCTTGTGAACATAAATGTAATTTTTCAGTGTTGCCTCGGTGGAGATCTCACTGTGGCAGTGAGTCTGTCAAGGCAACAAACTAGTGCAGTGATGGGGGCAAGTTCTGAACTAGTGTAGTGATGGGGGCAAGTTCTGAACTAGTGTAGTGATGGGGGCAAGTTCTGAACTTCCACGTAAAACAACACGAGTCTAACAAACAAAACGCTCTGCCTGGTTCACTCATTAGTGTCTGGAAACGTTAGAAAACAACTTTATAAGCACCTCACACTTCCCTCTGCTGATTTCCCACAGGCCAAAGCCCAAAAGACTCGATCACTGATGTCGTTTCTAATCCTGTTTATTTACCAGTGAATTATATTTGTTGAAAAACGCTAAAAAAACACATTCCCAAACCATTTTCTTTCAACAACTTTCAGTTTCTCTTCTTCTCCGTCAGTAGTCGATTCTCACTTGTTGCTGGAGTCGACGATCGAGTCTTTTGGGTTTCAGACGGGCCTGAGTTTATGGTCAGATTGTGTTCAAACAAAGATTAGATTCCCCTGTCCCCTGTCCCACAAATTTATACAAAACCAGTGATTTGTCCCAGTTTTATACAAGAAATGTGTTAGAATAATTATGTATATTATCCCATATTTGTCTTAATCATATGTTAGATATTTGTCTATTTGCAATAATCTCTTTTGTGCTTCCAAACTGTGTGCAGTACTTTTCCACTGCTGTGCAGCTGAAGGCTGGAGCCAGGCTTATCAGACTATGAGAAGAGAGCTGTTTGATTTTGGCAAAACATGAACTGAATGTGCTCAAGCTCCAGCGTATTCTCCGCACTCAGCCTCCTGTCCGACCTTGATCAATAATGCATAATTATATTTTATTATATTTATCATATCTTGGTATCGCTGCTGTTTTTCCCCCCTTCCTTTAAAGCAGCGATACACATTGTAACCAGGGCCATCCTAATGTAAATAAAAGTGAGGAGACGGCGGGCGTGCTCCAGAGCGGGTTGGAGAGTGTATCTGGGCATGTCTCAATCCGTTCTCCTCGCGAGTAAAACTAAATAATCTCTTTCTCTTTCTTCTCTGAATGTTTTAGATGGTGTTTTAAACCTATCATAAACTTGGTCCTTCGAGCCGGATTCCAAGACACCTGGAGACTCCATCGGGCGTTAAGAATCCAGAAAGACAGAATAGTCCCTTTCATGGGCTGGTTATCTTCTCGTCGGCTGAAGTCCGACGGTTGACGGAATGCCGAGGGAGAGAGACAACAGACAGTGAGTAATCTTACTTTAAAAGAAGCGAATGACTGAGGGTCGTTGCGCGTAAACAAACCCTATAATCCTAGGCACTGATAGGTAAGGGACGGCGGAGTCCTCTTCGTGTTAAATTCCACGGGACGGCGGAGTCCCCTCGAGTTAAATTCCGTGAGTATCATAAATAGGAGTGTGATTGAGTGTGTGAGTGGAAGTTAATAACCACTAGGTTATTAACTTCATACCAAAAGATTGGGATTGTAAATAGTGAGTTTTTGTGGATGTAAAGACAAGATTTCTCCACCTTAACGGGTAGAAGTGAGAAATACCACAAAAATAGATCACTATCCCAATCAGTCCTTGAAATCAGTCTTAGAGACCTCCCTACGAGTGACAGACTGATCCAAATTGTGGGGGAAACCTAATAACAACCAGTAAACCTAGAGATAGATTAAAATGTAAGGATTATAAAATAATGGAGGCGAAAAATGCAGGATATAATAAATACCTCGACTTATGGGTAGAAAAATATAATTTTAAAGGCAACCTGAGTGTAGTGACCTTGAAGGCATCACGTGACCAGATAAGGGAAAAGACAAAAAATAATGAGAAGAAAATGCGTAAGTAGGGCATAAGAGAGTTAGGATGTTGGTTAGAGATGGCAAAGCTGAGAGAGGAGCGACAAAAAAGGAAACAGGAAAGTAGAGAGGACAGAAGTAAAAGAGAGGAAGTGTTTTTTTCATAAAAAGGAAGACACGGATTTAAGGGCAAACTTAATACTAGGGACCTCGTCGACTTCAGAGGTCAGATAAAAGATAAGGCAAAGAATGATACAAAAAGATGGAAAAAATATGGCATGAAAGAGACAGAGTTTTGGTTAAGAGTAGATGGAGAAAGAGAGGAAGGTCAGAAAAAGGCAAAGGAGAACAGAATCCGAGTCAGCATTTTGGAGACATCATAACCAGACCACAACCAAATTAAGTTTTCGGCCTGACGTCAGCCAGAAACTTAGTTTGGCGTATGGTGTGAAAGTTCTGTGTTGTATGATTTGACGAGAAGTATTTGAAGCAGCAGTCACAAAGTCACTTCCTGTTGAAGTAGAATATTCAACTCGTCATTAAGGAATCTAGGTGACCGAGACTCTGGGACCTAAAACACTCTAATTCCTGGGAGATACACCCCTCGTATGTAACCGCAACTTTTAGTTGTAGAAGCTTGTTGCATAAGGAATTACTGTGATCCTTGAGATATTTCCTTTGAGTCCTGTCACAACTTGTAGTTTTGTCTTGTCACAACTTGTAGTTTGTTAAAAGTTGTTTTTGTGTGTACAAATTAGTGGAGGGCCGTGAAACGCGTGCTCAGCGCGTTCCCGTGCTCCTCCTCCCATCTCAAATTTCCAGAGTAGTGCTCAGCACGTTCCCGTGCTCCTCCTCCCATCTCAAATTTCCAGAGTAGTGCTCAGCGCGTTCCCGTGCTCCTCCTCCCATCTCAAATTTCCAGAGTAGTGCTCAGCACGTTCCCGTGCTCCTCCTCCCATCTCAAATTTCCAGAGTAGTGCTCAGCTCGTTCCCGTGCTCCTCCTCCCATCTCAAAGTTTCACTTTTCTCCTAAGCCCGTGTATGTGAGAATCCCTCAGCCCCTCCCTCCCCTCATTCCTCTCTGTGCTTCTGAAGGTCGTCCTGTGCAGTTAGGCGTATTTATAGGTACTTTTTATGTCAACAAGGATAATCTTAAGCAGAATATAGCAATATAACAATAACAATTTGCCTTGTCTAGTCCTATGTTTACTTATTTTATAATTTTTTTTAGGGAACTTGCTTTTATTGCAGTGATAGTAGCAGCCATTGTTCAGTCCATTTGCATGTTTTCCCCATGCCTCAATGTGATATGCAAAGTGCTTCAGTGCATTCTGTACTACATGTTGTCTGTGTCAGCGCTCATTTTATGTAGGAATAATTTTTATACACCAAGTAAAAGATGTTCAAAGCCACGTAGATTTGTTAAAAATACAGATTCCAAAGTAAAGTAGTGAACCTGAGGTTTATAATAGAACAATATTTCATTGTGGTTAGTGGGTGGAAGCTAAGGATGTAAACTTTGTTCTTAAAGTTGGGTCATTAATTGGAAAACTTGGTGAAAGGAGAGAGAGTAAGTACTTTTGTTGGTTGCTGGTTTGATTCTAGGACACAGTGTGTGTCTTTATACTGGGTTGTGACCTCTGTGAATACAGAAACCAGTGCAGAGACAGGATTGACGAGGAAAGCATCATTCTGGACACCTAGGATGTCAGGACAGGCAAATTTGGACCCCTCTGATCAACAATCATGACGAATCTTTTTAACTGAGGCAGAGGAGGACTTCTTATCTGGCGCACCAGACGAAGTGTGGTCAACAAGCCCATCTGACATAGGACTTATTAAAGGGACTCTACCAGTGATAATAAGACCAAAATCTGAGTACAGACCATGTGTGAAGCTGTACCCACTGAAGCCTGACACAGTTGAGGGTATAAGACCATCATAAATGATCTGATTAAGGCAGGTGTTATAATTGAGTGTGATGACTCACCATGCAACACACCAATATTCCCAGTAAAGAAGTGTTCCAGATCCACACACATTACTAAATTCATTAAGACTTGATGCTACGATATTCACAGTAATTGATATTAATAATGCATTTTTCTCAATTCCAATTGACAAGGACAGCCAATTCTGGTTTGCATTTACTTTTGAGGGTAAGAGATATACCTTCACCAGACTACCTCAAGGTTATTGTGAAAGCCCTACAATTTACTCCCAGGTTATGTCAGCGAATGTGTCGAAATTCGATCCTCCAGGAGGAAGCCAAATTTTGCTTTATATAGATGACATATTGATTGCATCACGAGATACAGAAACCTGTAAGATTGGCACATTAGCATTACTAAAATATTTAGCTGAAAATGGACACAAAGTGAGCAAAAAACAAGGTACAACTATGTAAAACAGAAGTTAAATATTTGGGGCATAATCTAAGTGCAGGTGGAAGAGTAGCAGACAGTAGAAAAGCAGTAGTACTGGCCGCACCAAAACCCATGACCAAGAAACAAATGATGTCATTCTTAGGGCTCACTAATTACTGCAGGTCATGGATACCAAATTACACAGAAATAACACATCCATTACAGAGATTGATGCATGAGGAGCGAATGAAAATGACAGATCCAATTGTATGGACAGAAGAGGCAGAAAGTGCATTCTGCATTTTAAAACAGACGTTAGTGTCAAGTCCAGCACTGGTGTTACCAGATTACAGTAGAATTCATTCAGATGGTGGACTGTAAAGGACATTTTATGATGTCAGTGTTGACTCAGAAACACTGAGACAAGCTTAGACCAATAGCTTATTTTTCCTCAAAATTAGACAGTGTAGCATGTGCATTGCCACCTTGTGTTCGGGCTGTTATAGCGGCCTCCATGGCAATAGAAGTGAGTGCAGGCATTGCATTGTTTCACCCATTAACTTTAAAGGTTCCACATGCTGTTTCAGCATTATTTTTACAGACTAATATGACCTTTTTATCCCCTGCTCGTCACCTCTCCTGCATGGTGAACCTGCTATCACAGCCTCATTTGACTCTAGAAAGATGCACAACTTTAAACCCAGCGACTTTAATCCCACTGCCAGATGAAGGTCAGGTACACGACTGTCAGGAATTGACAGAGACATTAACTAAAAGCAGACCGGATTTATTGGGTCAACCCATTGCTGGTAGTGAATTAATATTTGTAGATGGATCTTCTCGCAAGAATGATTTAGGTAAGACTGAGACTGGCTACGCAGTAGTGACAGTAATACTGAAAGCAGAGGCTTTATCGTCTAGTTACTCAGCTCAAGCAGCAGAGTTGGTAGCCCTGACAGAAGCATGTAAACTAATGAAAGATAAGATAGCAACAATATACACAGACAGTCAGTACGCCTATGCGACAGTACACACATTTGCCCAATACTGGAAGAATAGAGGAATGGTGACCTCTACCGGCAAACCAGTAACACAGGCTCAACTACTACTGGACCTACTACAAGCTGTACAGCTGCCATTGAAACTAGCAATATGCAAATGTGCAGCACATACTAATGGGACAGATAAAATAACTTTAGGGAATGCATTTGCAGATCAGACAGCAAAGAACGCAGCAGCAAAGACAAACTACCTGTTACAATTGGGAAAGACAGACACAGTTACAGATGATATTTTATGAGACATGCAGCAACAGAGCCCACAGCAAGAAATACAAGTGTGGGTAAAAAATGGAGCAACATTAAAAAATGGCATTTACATATGTCCCCAAAATAAACCCATCCTTCCAAAAAATCTATACAAATGGGCAGCAATATTGAGCCACGGTAAGACCCATGTCTCAACAGGAGGGATGGTGGGAGAGATAGAGAAACATTATACAACCTATGGGTTCAATTCTTACTCAAAAATGTTTTGTAGAGCCTGCCTGATATGTGCAAAACACAACCCACAGGGAAATTTAAGACCCAAGCGAGGACAATTTCCACAACCTCAATATCCATTTCAAATTATTCATATGGACTTCATAGAGTTAAATCAAAGTGAAGGCAAGAAATATTGTTTAGTAATAATAGACGCATTTTCTAAATGGGTAGAACTATTTCCAACCAAAACACCAGACACTCTGACAGTGGCTAAGGCGCTGTGTAAAGATATAATACCAAGATCTGGCATACCTGAGAGAATCTATAGTGATAATGGTACACACTTTGTAAATAGTCTAATTTCACACATTGGGAAATTATTCCATATTGATTTAAAAAATCATTGTGCCTACCACCCTCAAAGCGCTGGGTTAGTAGAAAGGATGAATGGTATGGTAAAAAATAGACTAAAGAAATGTATGGAAGAGACAGGAAGACCATGGACTCAATGCCTAGATTTAGTTAAACTCTACATTAACATAACCAGTATAGTAGGATTGACACCTTATGAAACTATATTCGGGAGAATGTACAGGCTGCCACAATTTAAAAATGAATGGGAGGTAGACGAAGATTCTACCTTAGCAGACTATATGAGAAAAGTTTTGGAAAAACAAAAAGAGCTGAGCCAGTACCCTTCTGTTTCTCAGGTAAACCTTGATTTAGTGGAGCCAGGAGATTGGGTGCTGATAAGGAGCATTAAGAAGAAGCATTGGCACTCTCCCAAGTGGGAAGGCCCACACCAAGTACTATTGACTACACCCACAGCAGTTAAAATAGCAGAAAGATCAACCTGGGTGCATTTATCACACTGTAAGAAGGTTATATCAGTAAAGGATCACACTCTCGAACAAAATGACACCTCCATGGCTTAAAACCGCAATAACGTGCTGGATATTAAGCCTCATATTTGTGGCATCATACTTACTAGCATGGTATCTTTGGGAGCCTCCTAAGCGTAGTCACGTTCAAAGCACCACCAGTTCGATCACCAATGCGCCAGAACTTCACACCAAAATACCAGATCTCAAATTACCTGGAATTCCAAAGAATGAAATAAACATGTTAAATGCCACCTATCCCAGGCATAGCATCAAACGGAGAGTGATGGGAGGGTTTGGAATGACACAATTAACTGAACCCCCCCATACCCACTAATCCATGCAAAACAGGAACTGGGGGTGCGACGAACGAACCATATATATGTTATAATAGCCCAAGATTTATCAGCATTGTAATGATCTCAATGTCTACGTTTAAGATAGGACCCTATCTGGCCAGAGATTGGTACAATTACCAACTTTATCTATGCACATCTCGGTACGTAGGGGGATGGGGAGACGTCTTCTCCTTTACTGATTCCACATGGGCTAGAGATTCATATGGGTGGAACCCTATGGCAAAAAATTGGTCTCAAATTCTAATTATGGGAAAGCAAAAGATAAATGGGAATCCAACTTTAGTATTGCACTTTAATACAACGACTTTGCCATTACCATCACGGGGAATAAATTATGCACATTATGATGAACACCCCTGTTTTAGTTTTGCCCTATGTGTACACAAGAGTGGAGAAGACCCATGTACTGTGTTGTCCATATGCCCTAATATTACCGAAGGTAACTCTAATACATCTAAAACAGACACCCCAATTGACAACTTATCCCTAGGACCGAAAACAAGGACAAAAATGAAAATCAAAATTGTTAATGGACCACTACCTACAGACGAATGGTTCCAAATCACTACTGGCATTTCAGGACAATTCTGGTAGAACAAGCTGCAAAGGCTGTAAATTCTGATTGTGTTGTGTGCTTAGGGCCCAGACCAATACTTTGTGTGGTACCAGCGACTATGTCACCAGACTGTGTAGCTGACGTTATGCAAAAGACTGTTCCACAAGCCAACTGTACATTCTGGGACTCAGTTTATCCACTCACACCCCTAGAAAAGAGAAAACCATTGTTTAACAAAAATGTTCTTATGGCGAATTATACATGTATTAATATGACAGGCACAGGGGAGATATTAGGTAACCTGTCCTTAGAATGGTGTTATACTATGTTACATGTAGGAGACAAATTTATCCCCTCTCGGCCCAGGACTTATTACAAGCAACGAGTAGTCTATTACCACAAGAATGGCATAGAGACAAAAGAGCTTCTAAGTGGCTAGGAGATAATGATCCCACTTATATTGACGCAATAGGAGTGTCCAGAGGAGTTCCCAACGAATACAAATTGTCAGATCAGATTGCAACAGGTTTTTAAAACATACCTATAATTGCAGCAGTTTTTCCAATCACACCTAACAAAAATGTAGACCGAATAAACTACATCCACTACAACGTACAGAAATTGGGCAACTGGACACAGGCAGCTTTGAGGCAGTGCACGAGCAGCTAGCAGCCACATCACTGATGTCATCTCAGAATCGCATAGCCTTGGATATGCTCTTGGCAGAGAAAGGGTCCGTGTGCGCGATTTTGGCAGCCAGTGTTGTACTTTCATCCCAAATAATACTGCATCCGATGGCAGCTTGACCAAAGCAATAGAGGGTCTTCGTTTCCTCAACAAGCGCATGAAGGAGCAGTGTGGCATCGACCAATCAAGGTGGGATGACTGGCTGGGGGTGTATGGCAGATATAAAGCACTCGTGAGCTCAATACTGATCTCAGTAGCCGTGTTCGCCGCAATATTGACCTTGTGTGGATGCTGTTGTATTCCCTGTATCCGTAGTCTAGTCAACTGTTTAATCACCACAGCAATTGCCCCTGGTCCAGAGGACAGGGCAGTTCAAATCCATCTTTTGGCTGATGGTGACTCTGACGTTGAGGACTCCACTGAGGCTTTTACCACATTGTTCAGAGACGAAAAAGACACACCTATGTAAATAACATAAACCTCAGAGTGTAAGCTTATTTTGTTTATCTATGAGTTTGTAGCTGAAAATCGAAAGAAGTGGTTATAAATGATTTTATCCAGCAAATATGTGATAAACAGGAGGGAAATGTTAGAATAATTATGTATATTATCCCATATTTGTCTTAATCATATGTTAGATATTTGTGTATTTGCAATAATCTCTTTTGTGCTTCCAAACTGTGTGCAGTACTTTTCCACTGCTGTGCAGCTGATGGCTGGCTGGAGCTTATCAGACTATGAGACGAGAGCTGTTTGATTTTGGCAAAACATGAACTGAATGTGCTCAAACTCCAGCGTATTCTCCGCACTCAGCCTACTGTCCGACCTTGATCAATAATGCATAATCATATTTTATTATATTTATCATATCTTGGTATCGCTGCTGTTTTCCCCCCCTTCCTTTAGAGCAGCGATACCCATTGTAACCAGGGCCATCCTAATGTAAATAAAAGTGAAGAGACGGCGGGTTGGAGAGTGTATCTGGGCACGTCTCAATCCGTTCTCCTCGCGAGTAAAACTAAATAATCTCTCTTGTCTTTCTTCTCTGAATGTTTTAGATGGTGTTTTAAACCTATCAAAATGTCCCAGTCTCCCTATTTTTTACCAATCTGATCCCTGCAACAATAAAGAATAGAAGCAAAAATATGTTTAATGATGATGCAGTTTCCATATATGTCTCCAAGAGTATTTTTTGGTGTATTTTACAAAACTATTTTCTTACAGAGCTACAGTTTTGGTGTTTGTTCAGAGAAAGGAAACTCCTTTATGCGACACATTTCACATTTTCCCTGTTTCAAGGATTAAAATGTTTGTGTTTCATATGAACTTTGCACAGGAAGTGGTTTAACGAAGACTTTTAGTATCACAGCCACGATTTAGCCTTTATTTTTTATTGAACTGTATTGGGAATGGGAACGGAAGTGGCCTGCGCAGTGCATTCTGGGACGTAAACAATGCTTCGCCGCCATTTTTGAATGCACGAAGAACTGAGTGAGAAGCAAGTGAAATAGTAGATGCAGTTTAGTATAGTATATTTAGTTTACCATGCTAAAAACCAGTGGAAAAGATGATCTGTACAGGGACAAACTCCTGCTGGACACAAGGAGTCGGTATATGGAAAAAAAATAGTTTGATCGGCGATATGGATCCTTACGAAATACCGGCAAAACACTGGACGCCAAACCCTGATGACCTTCACTGATATTTTCCGATATTGTGGCGTATTTAGTTTGCGGAGTGAGCGCCTGTACCCACACTCAGCTTCGGAATTACAAGTCTCTGGACGCTCACGATCAGTTTAGGAATTGTTGGGTGCGTGACTTCGAAATCTTCAAACATCAGAGCTCTGGAATCGATATGAAATATACCCATATTTGTGGGTATTTGTGGGTATTTGTGGGTATATGTGGATATTTGTGGGGTATATGTGGGGTATATGTGGGTATTTGTGGGGTATATGTGGGTATTTGTGGGGTATTTGTGGGTATTTGTGGGGTATTTGTGGGTATATGTGTATATTTGTGGGGTATATGTGGGTATATGTAGGTATTTGTGGGGTATATGTGGGTATTTGTGGGGTATATGTGGGTATATGTGGGTATTTGTGGGGTATTTGTGGGTATTTGTGGGGTATATGTGGGTATTTGTGGGGTTTCCCAGAGAGAGCTATTTTATCTTTTATCTTATTGTATTTAGCTTATTTTGTAACTTGTTCGATGTACATGCTCTTGGTCGGTTGCATCTGTAACAAAGAAAATTTCCCCTCGGGGATAAATAAAAGTAATTGTGATTCTGATTCTGATTCTGATATATGTGGGTATTTGTGGGTATATGTGGGTATATGTGGGTATATGTGGGTATATGTGGGTATTTGTGGGTATATGTGGCGTATATGTGGGTATATGTAGGGTATATGTGGGGATATGTGGGTCTTTGTGGTGTGTTTAGTGGAGTCTAACCAGGGAAGGGGGCGGGACTTCACCTCAGTGTTACACAAGAGAAATGAAAGTAAAAGTTGAAGAGCAGCTGCTTGTCGACAGTCTGATCCGAGAGCTCATCTGACGTCTTCTGAGCTCGGAAAAGTGATTCACACATTCAGTGAGTACAAGATAAACATGTTTAAACATTACTCTGAATTAGCTGTCGAAATTAGCGGTTTGTTTTAACTGCTATAGCTAAAGCCTCCCTAGCTAACTTGCTATCTGGCCCTGGGTTTAGCATTAGCCTCCCACAGCTGCGTCTGTTGTTACTGTCACTCCACGTTAGAGGTAAGATCGGGCCTAAAAAATCCAGCCCGACCCGACCCGCGGGTATTAAAGCCCGACCCGACCCGAGCCCGACCAATTAACTTGATTTGCAGGCCCGAGCCCGAAGCAAACCTGAAATTTCATGCAGACCTGCGGAGGGGAAGATTATTAAGAGGGCGTTGTTCACGTGCGCAGAGCCAGAGCAGAGCAGAGGGCTCTGCGCACGAATTTAACTGTTTATTTATTTTTAAAAAGTCAGCGAGAGAGAAGCCCGGCCCGACCCGAAGCAATGATTGACATTTTAGGCCCGAATTTCGGGTCGGGCCCGGGCTTAAGATCTTACCTCTACTCCACATACTGTTTCTATCACTGCAGAAATACAGCAAAGGCTCTAAACACAGGACATCTCTCTCTGCTGTGTCACAGAAATGGCGTATGTCAGCTGTGCTCTGTCTGAAGACCAGCTCCTGTGCTCCATCTGTCTGGAGGTCTTCACTGACCCCGTCTCCACTTCCTGTGGACACAGCTTCTGCAAAACCTGCATCAATCACCACTGGGACCACAGCGAGCAGTACCAGTGCCCAGTCTGTAAAGAGGACTTTAGCTCCAGGCCTCAGCTAAAAACCAACACGTTTGTGTCTGAGATGGTCTCCCAGTTCAGAGGACCTCAAGAGGATCACGAGGAGTCACAGGACTCAGCCGAAGCAGGAGGTGTTCCCTGTGACGTGTGCTCTGCAAAGAGGCTCAGGGCGGTCAAGTCCTGCCTGGTCTGTCTGGCCTCTTACTGCCCCACTCATCTGGAGCCTCACCGAAGCAACGCTCGCCTCCAACGACACCACCTCATCTGCCCTGTGGAGAACCTGGAGGAGCGAGTCTGCCCAGAGCATGACAAGCCTCTGGAGCTGTTCTGTCAAACAGAGAAGAAGTTCATCTGTCTGCAGTGCATCTTGTCTCAGCACAAAGACCATCCTGCAGTGCCCCTCAAAGAGGAGTGTGAAAGAGTGTGTGAAAGACAGCAGGCAAAGCTGAGGACCCTGATGAAACAAAGACAAGAGAAGATCCAGGAGATCCAACACTCTGTGAAGGTTAACAACAAGAACGCTGATCGGGAGATGGCTGAGGGAGTTAAAGTCTTCACAGATTTGATGGAGTGTGTTCAGAAGAGTCTGGACCAGTTCAAAGAGAGACTCACAGGAGACCAGAAGAAGGTGGAGGACAGGGCCTCACAGTTGATAGAGAAATTAGAGCAGGAGATCCGTGTCCTGCAGCAGAGAGGAGCTGATGTGAAGCTGGTTTCTGAGGACCACTTCAGATTTATACAGACCTTCTCCTCAGGGAAACCTGCTCCAGAGCTGGAGGACCGGACAGAAGTGAAGGTTTCTCCTCGTTCATATTATGGTCTCGTAGCTCAGGCTGTGTCTGAGCTGGAGAAGACTCTTGTTCCACAGCTAAAGAAGGTTTCTGAGGCTGAACTGAGGAGAGTGCAGCAGTATGAAGTGGACGTGGCTTTAGATCCTGACACAGCTTGTCCAATTCTCGTCTTGTCTCAGGATAATAAACAGGTTCAATCCAAAGGTGTGAAAATGAATTATCCAGACATGCCACAGAGATTTTCTAAAACAGCCTGTGTTTTAGGGAAACAGAAGTTCTCCTCAGGAAGGTCCTACTTCCAGGTTCAGGTCAAAGGAAAGACGTCCTGGGCTTTAGGAGTGGCCAGAGAGTCAGTGGAGAGAAAGGAATCAGTGACCATTAGGCCACAGACAGGATTCTGGACATTTGGACTGAAGGATGATCAACCCTACAGTTTTAATGGTCCTCGCACCCCTGTGGCCCTGAAAACCAATCCTGAGACTGTGGGCGTCTTTGTGGATTATGACGAGGGTCTGGTTTCTTTTTATGATGTGGACAGTGCAGAGCTGCTCTTCTCTTTCATTCACTGCTCTTTCTCTGAGAACATCCTACCGTTTTTAACACCACATTTGTCTAGGAAAGACAAGAATTCAGCTCCTCTGATACTTACACCTGTCAGCAAGAAATGAGACGCAACATTACAACACTACCTGATGTAAATGTGTGCTTCAGCTGGAATAAACAACATGAACATGAACATTCTTATTCAAAACAGTCCAGGAGAAGTCACCGCAGCCTTATAATGAGTACACTTAAATAGAATAGGCCTGGGTCAGGTCAGGTGAAAGGTTAAAGTAGAAAATGGATTGTTAATTGTATCACACTTTGAATGATTATGGGATGAACGATTTCATCCGAGTACATTGTTTACACTCTAATGCAATCTACTGTTATGACAATAATGACAATAAATTAGTGATTTGTGAAATTTGTGAACATAAATGTCATTTTTCAGTGTTTCCTCGGTGGAGATCTCACTGTGGCAGTGAGTCTGTCAAGGCAACAAACTAGTGTAGTGATGGGGCAAGTTCTGAACTAGTGTAGTGATGGGGGCAAGTTCTGAACTAGTGTAGTGATGGGGCAAGTTCTGAACTAGTGTAGTGATGGGGGCAAGTTCTGAACTAGTGTAGTGATGGGGGCAAGTTCTGAACTAGTGTAGTGATGGGGGCAAGTTCTGAACTAGTGCAGTGATGGGGGCAAGTTCTGAACTAGTGTAGTGATGGGGCAAGTTCTGAACTTCCACGTAAAACACCAATTTGCTTCACACTGAAGAAGCTTAACTCCACTTTAACCCATCTGACAACAGCCACGAGTCTAACAAACCAAACGCTCTGCCTGGTTCACTCATTAGTGTCTGGAAACGTTAGAAAACATCTTTATAAGCACCTCACACTTCCCTCTGCTGATTTCCCACAGGCCAAAGCCCAAAAGACTCGATCGCCGACGTCGTTTCTAATCCTGTTTATTTACCAGTGAATTATATTTGTTGAAAAATGCTAAAAAATACATTCCCGAACCATTTTCTTTCAACAACTTTCAGTTTCTCTTCTTCTTCTCCGTCAGTAGTCGATTCTCACTTGTTGCTGGAGTCGACGATCGAGTCTTTTGGGTTTCAGACGGGCCTGAGTTTATGGTCAGATTGTGTTCAAACAAAGATTAGATTCCCCTGTCCCACAAATTTATACAAAACCAGTGATTTGTCCCAGTTTTATACAAGAAATGTCCCCGTCTCCCTATTTTTTACCAATCTGATCCCTGCAACAATAAAGAATAGAAGCAAAAATATGTTTCATGATGATGCAGTTTCCATATATATCTCCAAGAGTATTTTTTGGTGTATTTTACAAAACTATTTTGTTACAGAGCTACAGTTTTGTTGTTTGTTCAGAGAAAGGAAACTCCTTTATGCGACACATTTCACATTTTCCCTGTTTCAAGGATTTAAATATTTGTGTTTCATATGAACTTTGCACCAGAAGTGGTTTAACAAAGACTTTAGTGTCACAGCCACGGTTTAAACTTTATTTTTTATTGAACTGTATTGGGAATGGGAACGGAAGTGGCCTGCGCAGTGCATTCTGGGACGTAAACAATGCTTCGCCGCCATTTTTGAATGCACGAAGAACTGAGTGAGAAGCAAGTGAAACAGTAGATGCAGTTTAGTATAGTTTTATTTAGTTTACCATGCTAAAAACTAGTGGAAAAGATGATCTGTACAGGGACAAACTCCTGCTGGACACAAGGAGTCGGTATATGGAAAAAAATAGTTTGATCGGCGATATGGATCCTTACGAAATACCGGCAAAACACTGGACGCCAAACCCTGATGACCTTCACTGATATTTTCCGATATTGTGGCGTATTTAGTTTGCGGAGTGAGCGCCTGTACCCACACTCAGCTTCGGAATTACAAGTCTCTGGACGCTCACGATCAGTTTGGGAATTGTTGGGTGCGTGACTTCGAAATCTTCAAACATCAGAGCTCTGGAATCGATATGAAATATATAGAAAGTGTTTGTGCATCTGAAGGACAAACGCGATGAAGTAACTGAAAGATTTCATTCTTTGGTTTTAAACTCCTGTGTGAGTTTTGGGCTGAAATGGCTAAAACAGTGTCAAGATTTGAGGCAACTGAGCTTTTAGGTTCTATAAAAGAGTTAAGTGCCGTAAAAGTGCTGAAGTCAGAAGAGCCGCTATGAGGGGGTTAAATGTTTAACTTTGGCTCCCCCTTGTGGACATGGAGCTCTCTGCACGTGCACAGTTTGAAACGCCTCTTGTGTCACAGTGTGGACGGTCTCACTGTGGTTTGTGGGTATTTGTGGGTATATGTGGGTATATGTGGGCATATGTGGGTATTTGTGGGGTATTTGTGGGTATATGTGGGTATTTGTGGGGTATTTGTGGGGTATATGTGGGTATATGTGGGGCATATGTGGGGTATTTGTGGGGTATATGTGGGTATATGTGGATATTTGTGGGGTACATGTGGGTATATGTGGGGTATATGTGGGTATATGTGGGTATTTGTGGGGTATATGTGGGTATATGTGGGGTATATGTGGGGTATATGTGGGGTATTTGTGGGTATTTGTGGGGTAGATGTGGGTATTTGTGGGTATATGTGGGTATATGTGGATATTTGTGGGGTATATGTGGGGTACATGTGGGTATATGTGGGGTATATGTGGGTATATGTGGGTATTTGTGGGTATATGTGGGTATTTGTGGGGTATATGTGGGCATTTGTGGGGTAGATGTGGGTATTTGTGGGTATATGTGGGGTATATGTGGGTATTTGTGGGTATATGTGGGTATTTGTGGGGTATATGTGGGTATTTGTGGGCATATGTGGGTATTTGTGGGGCATATGTGGGTATTTGTGGGGTATATGTGGGTATATGTGGATATATGTGGGTATATGTGGGGCATATGTGGGTATATGTGGATATTTTGTGGGTATATGTGGGGCACATGTGGGTATATGTGGGTATATGTGGGTATATGTGGGTATTTGTGGGCATATGTGGGCATTTGTGGGCATATGTGGGTATTTGTGGGGTAGATGTGGGTATTTGTGGGTATATGTGGGTATATGTGGGTATTTGTGGGTATATGTGGGTATTTGTGGGGTATATGTGGGTATTTGTGGGGTATATGTGGGTATTTGGGGTATATGTGGGTATTTGTGGGGTATATGTGGGTATTTGTGGGGTATATGTGGGTATATGTGGATATTTGTGGGGTATATGTGGGTATTTGTGGATATTTGTGGGGTACATGTGGGTATATGTGGGTATATGTGGGGTATATGTGGGTATATGTGGATATTTGTGGGGTATATGTGGGTATTTGTGGGGTATTTGTGGGTATATGTGGGGTATATGTGGGTATATATGGGGTATATGTGGGGTATATGTGGGTATATGTGGGGTATATGTGGGTATATATGGGGTATATGTTGGGTATTTGTGGGGTATATGTGGGTATTTGTGGGGTATATGTGGGGTATATGTCGGTATTTGTGGGGTATTTGTGGGTATTTGTGGGGTATATGTGGGGTATTGTGGGGTATTTGTGGGTATATGTGGCGTATATGTGGGTATATGTAGGGTATATGTGGATATTTGTGGAGAGGACTCTGCACATTTGGACTGGAGGATGATCAGTACTACAGTTTTAATGGTCCTCGCACCCCTGTGGCCCTGAAGACCAATCCTGAGACTGTGGGCGTCTTTGTGGATTATGACGAGGGTCTGGTCTCTTTTTATGATGTGGACAGTGCAGAGCTGCTCTTCTCTTTCATTCACTGCTCTTTCTCTGAGAACATCCTACCGTTTTTAGCACCACAGTTGTATGAGAAAGGCAAGAATTCAGCTCCTCTGATACTTACACCTGTCAGCAAGAAATGAGACGTAACATTACAACACTACCTGATGTAAATGTGTGCTTCAGCTGGAATAAACAACATGAACATGAACATTCTTATTCAAAACAGTCCAGGAGAAGTCACCGCAGCCTTATAATGAGTACACTTAAATAGAATAGGCCTGGGTCAGGTCAGGTGAAAGGTTAAAGTGGAAAATGGATTGTTAATTGTGTCACACTTTGAATGATTATGGGATGAACGATTTCATCCGAGTACATTGTTTACACTCTAATGCAATCTACTGTTATGACAATAATGACAATAAATTAGTGATTTGTGAATCTTGTGAACATAAATGTCATTTTTCAGTGTTTCCTCGGTGGAGATGTCACTGTGGCAGTGAGTCTGTCAAGGCAACAAACTAGTGCAGTGATGGGGGCAAGTTCTGAACTAGTGTAGTGATGGGGGCAAGTTCTGAACTAGTGTAGTGATGGGGGCAAGTTCTGAACTTCCACATAAAACACCAATTTGCAGTGAAGAAGAGAAACTGAAAGTTGTTGAAGGAAAATGGTTCGGGAATGTATTTTTTAGCATTTTCTAAAAATTGAATTCACTTGTAAATAAACAGGATTAGAAACGACACCGGCGATCGAGTCTTTTGGGCTTTGGCCTGTGCAGTGGGAAATCCACAGAGGGAAGTGTGAGGTGCTTATAAAGTTGTTTTCTAACGTTTCCAGACACTAATGAGTGAACCAGGCAGAGCGTTTGGTTTGTTAGTGTAACAGGTACGCAGGCTAAGTAATAGGTTGTTAGCGTAACTTTAGTAATTCAGGCTATTCAGAAGACTGGTCCGACTCTGGGAGGAAATGTACAGTAAATAATCACAGACACAGGGGAATTAAGGTGCGGTTGGTACCATATATTGATAGTGAGAAAAGAAAATTATTACCAAACACCCATGAGAACCCTTGATATTTACAATCTGCAGAATGAAAACCAAAAAGGTTTGACGTCTTTACAATGGTACAATGGTTTTGATCAATCATTGACAGTATTCATCCCAAAACATTACAAAATCCAATGTTCATCCAAGGGTGGCAACCATTCACATACTTCACATTTCACTGTGTAGTGAGATGACTGGACAAAATGAAAAAAATGTCCCAATGTCCATAAGGTTTTAAATGTCCTTTTGTCAGTAATGTCCTTAGGCTTAAAGCCTTCGTGAATGTGTTTATATGGATGAACGAGAAAGTGAGGGGGAACAAGGCTGCCAGAGCCTCCTACCAGACCAGCAGGGGGCGCTCTGGAGATGTCCGGCTCCCAGCCAAAACTCTTAGCTCGCCATCAGATCAAATCTCCACAAACGGAGAACCTGGCCTGTACAGTATAAACAGGACCATGTTTTAGTAAACATCCAGTGTACACATACATATTATTCTATTTGTAATGACAGAACACATTTTCATTTCAACATTCATTAATAAAGTGCATTGGTCTAAACACATTAAATAGAATAAACAGCATCATAGTTTCATTAAATAATAATTTAATGGTGCATAAAAATAAAGTGCAAACTGCAGATATTGCACCTTTAAAGCACATTAACATTTAAATCCAAAACAATAGCATAGGGAAGCTAGTTGTGACATAGCCAGTCCATAATAAAAGCATTGACAGTGGCTAATGTGGCTAATGCTAACAACACAGACAACCAGACTCACCAATTCCCGTTAGTTTCTGACACACCGCACGATCAAACGCGTTCAGCCCCTGCGCTGGTTGGTCTCTAAAGGCAGATAATGTAGCGACGGCTTTAGATTGCGATAAAACATTATAATACAAATGAACTGACATTTATTTGCGAGGACCGACCTGTAGCAGCCGTGCTCCTTCCCCACGCTTCTGATTAGGAGCCGCACAAACAGCTTGTGAGACGCGCTACGAGCGTTATGATTGGTTCAACGTGGTCACGCATGTACGTGCGTGAGGGCGCAGCATTACGTAACCCAGGTGACGCTCACGTAAAGAGAAATGCCGAAATGTACATTTTAATATGTTTAGTAGCAGATTTCCACCCTGGTTACATTAGACTCGTGGCTGTTGTCAGATGGGTTAAAGTGGAGTTAAGCTTCTTCAGTCTGAAGCAAATTGGTGTTTTACGTGGAAGTTCAGAACTTGCCCCCATCACTACACTAGTTTGTTTCCTTGACAGACTCACTGCCACAGTGAGATCTCCACCGAGGAAACACTGATCTGTGCCGTTTTTTGGTTTCTGACAGAATTCACCTCCTCTAGAAACGACTTTAGCTTCAGACGGACAGAGTTCATCTTTAAGTGTGTTTTCAAAGTGTTTAATATTCGATATAAAAAAAATTGCCTTTTATATATTCAGCACAGCATTTTCAAACTCTCATATATTTCTCATATTCAACAGTTGAAATTCAGAGTGTAAAATTTGCAACGAAAAAAAATTGCAGGGCTTGAAAATATTTGTGAATATATTTAAAAAGGTGAATTTGTGGCTCAGACGAGGAAACAGAACATGACATAGCGACTCCCACGGCCCTTTAGCACTGGTGAGCAGCACGTGGAGCCCAGTCTGTGCCAGTGTGCCCGATGGCAGCTGTGGCACAGGAGCACCACCAGGGTGAAGGAGGAAATGAAGAATGAAACACTTCTGTGAGTCAGTTCAGCCTTTATTTGACCCAGAAAAACTGCATTTGACCAGAACCCTGTGGTCCAGCTGCTGCCTGTGGAACGTCACACTCAGAATCTCATGAAATCATTAAACTCTGAATAATCATGTGCCCAAAATCCTCTCATACAAATAAAATTATATTTTATTTCATCAAATAAAAAACTCAAAAAAACTCCAGTGGTCCCAGTAGTCCACTCTGTTCCCGTAAAGCTGCACTCCGTAACTTCTCTAGTAGAGGGTCTGTCACCTGCTCGTTTCTATGGATACGTCACTGCTCCACCTGGAATGTCCCACAGTGTGACTTTAAACAGCTCGACTTTACATCTATTCAATTACAAGTGGTTTTAGAGCTCAAAAATCCCTTGAAACACAGTGGGAGTCGCCTCTCCACAGATCCGACCCGGAACTCGGTCCGGTTTGGTCTCCATGGAGATAAGAAGGCGTTTTTGACGGACGCTCCGGCGGGAAAGTTACACGGTGCGGCTTTAAAACTGGCCGGGGTCGGCGTTTCACTGCGTCACAGTAAAATAAATCCCACATAAAAAGCAGAAAGTCAAAGTGCCGAAAGTGACTCAGACTCACAACAGAAACATGAGGAAAATAAGAGTCATGGATGGAGCAGAGGATCAGACACGAGAGAAAAACTACAGAGTGAAAAAAGGAAAATCTATGTGCGGTTTATGGAGTAATTAACTACAGAGTGACATGAGCGCGAGTGGTTTCTGTTATGAACATTTAAACTTATTTAAACACTTTGAAACGTGACAGAATGATCAGGATGTAGTGCTGAAGCTCCTCATTGCCTACGCTGCATCTGTGTAGTTTCCCCATTACTGTATTTATTAGAGTTTTTAGTTTTAGAAAGAAATAAACACAAGAAATATAAAAGAAATATAAAAATAAACATTAAAGACCCTCTAACAGTGTTTTAGCCCAGTACAGATACAAATATACGATATAAGCAGCTTCAGGTCAAAATAATGCTTCACTTCGAGCACATTTAATTGTTTGAAGATCAGGAAGTGCACGTTAGCATGCTAGTCGTCGTTGGCCTTCCCTTTGCGGTGGTTTCGGAGCGTCGTCGAGTGAAAAACGCTCGTAAACCCATCGCGGTGAATAATGAGGACGTCTGAAATGCATAATGAGGACGTCCGAAATGCATAATGAGGACGTCCGAAATGCATAATGAGGACGTCTGAAATGCATAATGAGGACGTCTGAAATGCATAATGAGGACGTCTGAAATGCATAATGAGGACGTCTGAAATGCATAATGAGGACGTCCGAAATGCATAATGAGGACGTCTGAAATGCATAATGAGGACGTCTGAAATGCATAATGAGGACGTCTGAAACGCATAATGAGGACGTCTGAAATGCGTACGGTCAGTGAGGAATAACTTTGATTTTCACATTTTTTAAAAACAGTAGAAATTAAATCTGAACCATAAACTTCAGACACGTTAAATCGTCACAAACGTCCGTGTCGTTTCGCCGTCCCCGGTCAGTCTCAGTCCGACGCGCGGCAGAAGCAGAACCGAGTCTCATTAATGACGTCGAAACGAATCAAGAATTATCCGTGCAAAATATAAAAACAAAACGATTCAAACGTGGATTAAAAGATTCGGAGGCGCCGGAGCCCAGGGGTCAGACGGTGATCGAGTGCTGCCGCAGTTTGGTCCGCAGGAACTCGTGGGTCAGGTTGTGTCTGGTGATGATTCCAACGATCTATAGAGAGAAAAAAAAGCTTCAGAAACACTTTTTTATTTTTTTCCAAGACTCCACAAACTTCACAAGAAAACTTATCACCAACTCGATGCTTAAAACAATCAACGAAATACGAGTTACAAGTTTCCTACAGAACGGCAAACAGTGAACTATTAAAATGTCAAACTTAAGGAAATAAATAAGATAATAATGTTTAACTTTGGCTCCCCCTTGTGGACATGGAGCTCTCTGCACGTGCACCGTTTGACTTGAAACTTGAAACTCTGCTTCAGAACAGTTTTCGTGGGGTATATGTGGGTATTTGTGGGGTATTTGTGGGGTATTTGTGGGGTATATGTGGGTATATGTGGGTATTTGTGGGTATTTGTGGGTATTTGTGGGGTATTTATTTATGTAATAGGGACAGTGCAGCTTAATGAACATCTACAACATTGCAGTGTAAATGTGTCAGATTACAGCAAAAATGCTCATTTCATGTCGTCCCTCGGCAGGAGACACAGATCTAACAGCAAAAACACAGTTACAATAACGACAATTATACACAAAAAGTGTCGCAGGTCTGATTTTCCTTTAGCTGCTGTTTCAAGTGTCCAGTGTTGAGCCTCTTATTGATAGTGGAGAATGTTCCAGAACTTTGAGCCTTTGTCCAAACGCGTCTGTGGAGCGCTCAGTTCCTCCGGGCCATGGTGCTCGTTCTCACCGACTCTTTGTTTTAACGGAGGGGCAAGTCCATGCAAAACTTTATATACAAAACATCCACGTTTAAAATGAACAAAATTATTCAAATTTAGCAGGTTGTGCTCGTTTAAAATAGTGCAGTGAACTGAGAACGGTTCCTTGTCCAGTATTTTTACAGCTTTTTAAAAAAAAGTGACGCAGCTGGTTTGTTGTGCAGCGAGTTCCCGTGTGGTTCTGCAAAACTGTACGAGACAGAATCATGGAGTAAAAACATTGGTGCCGCAGACAGAGTCACGGAGGATCTGACCGGTCGAAAAGTCACTAAGTTAAAATGAACAGTTTTGTGAGACGCTTAGTGTTTCTTGAATGTCAATGTCGGGTCCCAGGGATTTACGTGGGGCACAGCTGTAGTCCTGTGTATGTATAGTATATGTGGGTAAATGTGGGTAAATGTGGGTATATGTGGGTATATGTAGGGTAAATGTGGGTATATGTGGGTAAATGTGGGTAAATGTGGGTAAATGTGGGTAAATGTGGGTATATGTAGGGTATATGTGGGTATATGTAGGGTATATGTGGGTAAATGTGGGTATATGTGGGTATATGTGGGTATATGTAGGGTATTTGTGGGTATATGTGGGTATATGTAGGGTATTTGTGGGTATATGTGGGTATATGTTGGGTATTTGTGGGTATATGTGGGAAAATGTGGGTAAATGTGGGTAAATGTGGGTATATGTGGGTATATGTGGGTAAATGTAGGGTAAATGTGGGTATATGTGGGTAAATGTGGGTAAATGTGGGTATATGTGGGTATATGTGGGTAAATGTAGGGTAAATGTGCATAAATGTGGGTAAATGTGGGTAAATGTGGGTAAATGTGGGTAAATGTGGGTAAATGTGGGTAAATGTGGGTAAATGTGGGTAAATGTGGGTAAATGTGGGTAAATGTGGGTAAATGTGGGTAAATGTGGGTAAATGTGGGTAAATGTGGGTAAATGTGGGTATATGTGGGTAAATGTAGGGTAAATGTGGGTATATGTGGGTAAATGTGGGTATTTGTGGGTATATGTGAGTATATGTAGGGTAAATGTGGGTATATGTGGGTATATGTAGGGTAAATGTGGGTATATGTGGGTATATGTGGGTAAATGTGGGTAAATGTGGGTATATGTGGGTATATGTGGGTAAATGTGGGTATATGTGGGTATATGTGGGTAAATGTGGGTAAATGTGGGTAAATGTGGGTAAATGTGGGTAAATGTGGGTAAATGTGGGTAAATGTGGGTAAATGTGCATAAATGTGGGTAAATGTGCGTAAATGTGGGCATATGTGGGTATATGTGGGTATATGTGGGTAAATGTGGGTATATGTGGGTATATGTGGATATATGTGGGTAAATGTGGGTAAATGTAGGGTAAATGTGGGTATATGTAGGGTATATGTGGGTAAATGTGGGTATATGTGGGTAAATGTTGGTATATGTGGGTATATGTGGGTAAATGTGGGTAAATGTAGGGTAATTGTGGGTATATGTAGGGTATATGTGGGTATATGTGGGCATATGTGGGTATATGTGGGTATATGTGGGTAAATGTGGGTAAATGTAGGGTAAATGTGGGTATATGTGGGTATATGTGGGTATATGTAGGGTATATGTGGGTAAATGTGGGTATATGTGGGTAAATGTTGGTATATGTGGGTAAATGTGGGTATATGTGGGTATATGTGGGTAAATGTTGGTATATGTGGGCATATGTAGTGTATATGTAGGGCATATGTGGGTAAATGTGGGTATATGTGGGTAAATGTGGGTATATGTGGGTATATGTCGGTAAATGTTGGTATATGTGGGTATATGTGGGTAAATGTTGGTATATGTGGGTATATGTAGTGTATATGTGGGTATATGTAGGGTATATGTGGGTAAATGTGGGGATATGTGGGTAAATGTTGGTATATGTGGGTATATGTAGGGTATATGTGGGTAAATGTGGGTATATGTGGGTATATGTGGGTAAATGTTGGTATATGTGGGTATATGTAGTGTATATGTGGGTATATGTAGGGTATATGTGGGTAAATGTGGGGATATGTGGGGATATGTAGGGTATATGTAGGGTAAATGTGGGTATATGTGGGTATATGTGGGTATATGTAGGGTATATGTGGGTATTTGTGGGGATATGTGGGGATATGTAGGGTATATGTAGGGTATATGTGGGTAAATGTGGGTAAATGTCGGTAAATGTGGGTATATGTGGGTATATGTGGGTATATGTAGGGTAAATGTGGGTATATGTAGGGTATATGTAGGGCAAATGTGGGTATATGTGGGGTATATGTAGGGTAAATGTGGGTATATGTAGGGTAAATGTGGGTATATGTAGGGTAAATGTGGGTATATGTGGGTAAATGTGGGTAAATGTGGGTATATGTGGGTATATGTGGGTAAATGTAGGGTAAATGTGGGTATATGTGGGTAAATGTGGGTAAATGTGGTTATATGTGGGTAAATGTGGATAAATGTGCGTAAATGTGCATAAATGTGGGTAAATGTGGGTAAATGTGGGTAAATGTGGGTAAATGTGGGTAAATGTGGGTAAATGTGCATAAATGTGGGTAAATGTGGGTAAATGTGGGTAAATGTGGGTAAATGTGGGTAAATGTGGGTAAATGTGGGTATATGTGGGTATATGTGGGTAAATGTGGGTAAATGTAGGGTAAATGTGGGTATATGTAGGGTATATGTGGGTAAATGTGGGTATATGTGGGTAAATGTTGGTATATGTGGGTATATGTGGGTAAATGTGGGTAAATGTAGGGTAATTGTGGGTATATGTAGGGTATATGTGGGTATATGTGGGCATATGTGGGTATATGTGGGTATATGTGGGTAAATGTGGGTAAATGTAGGGTAAATGTGGGTATATGTGGGCATATGTGTGAGTATATGTAGGGTATATGTGGGTAAATGTGGGTATATGTGGGTAAATGTTGGTATATGTGGGTAAATGTGGGTATATGTGGGTATATGTGGGTAAATGTTGGTATATGTGGGTATATGTAGTGTATATGTAGGGTATATGTGTGTAAATGTGGGTATATGTGGGTAAATGTGGGTATATGTGGGTATATGTGGGTAAATGTTGGTATATGTGGGTATATGTGGGTAAATGTTGGTATATGTGGGTATATGTAGTGTATATGTGGGTATATGTAGGGTATATGTGGGTAAATGTGGGGATATGTGGGTAAATGTTGGTATATGTGGGTATATGTAGGGTATATGTGGGTAAATGTGGGTATATGTGGGTATATGTGGGTAAATGTTGGTATATGTGGGTATATGTAGTGTATATGTGGGTATATGTAGGGTATATGTGGGTAAATGTGGGGATATGTGGGGATATGTAGGGTATATGTAGGGTAAATGTGGGTATATGTGGGTATATGTGGGTATATGTAGGGTATATGTGGGTATTTGTGGGGATATGTGGGGATATGTGGGGATATGTAGGGTATATGTAGGGTATATGTGGGTAAATGTGGGTAAATGTGGGTATATGTAGGGTATATGTGGGTATATGTAGGTATATTTTGGGTAAATTTGGGTATATGTAGGGTATATGTAGGGCAAATGTGGGTATATGTAGGGTATATGTGGGTAAATGTGGGTATATGTGGGTATATGTGGGTATATGTAGGGTATTTGTGGGTATATGTGGGTATATGTAGGGTATTTGTGGGTATATGTGGGTATATGTAGGGTATTTGTGGGTATATGTGGGAAAATGTGGGTATATGTGGGTATATGTGGGTATATGTGGGTATATGTGGGTATATGTGGGTATATGTAGGGTATTTGTGGGTATATGTAGTGTATATGTGGGTATATGTGGGTATATGTGGGTATATGTGGGTATATGTGAGTATATGTAGGGTAAATGTGGGTATATGTGGGTATATGTAGGGTAAATGTGGGTATATGTGGGTATATGTGGGTAAATGTGGGTAAATGTGGGTATATGTGGGTATATGTGGGTCTTTGTGGTGTGTTTAGTGGAGTCTAACCAGGGAAGGGGGCGGGACTTCACCTCAGTGTTACACAAGAGAAATGAAAGTAAAAGTTGAAGAGCAGCTGCTTGTCGACAGTCTGATCCGAGAGCTCATCTGACGTCTTCTGAGCTCGGAAAAGTGATTCACACATTCAGTGAGTACAAGATAAACATGTTTGAACATTACTCTGAATTAGCTGTCGAAATTAGCAGTTTGTTTTAACTGCTATAGCTAAAGCCTCCCTAGCTAACGTGCTATCTGGCCCTGGGTTTAGCATTAGCCTCCCACAGCTGCTTCTGTTGTTACTGTCACTCCACGTTAGAGGTAAGATCGGGCCTAAAAAATCCAGCCCGACCCGACCCGAGCCCGACCAATTAACTTGATTTGCAGGCCCGAGCCCGAAGCAAACCCGAAATTTCATGCGGACCTGCGGAGGGGAAGATTATTAAGAGGGCGTCGTTCACGTGCGCAGAGCATGCGCTGGCTCTGCGGCTCCTGTTACAGGAGCCGCTCTGGCTCATGCTCTGCACACGAATTTAACTGTTTATTTATTTAAAAAAAGTCAGCGAGAGAGAAGCCCGACCTGAAGCAATGATTGACATTTTAGGCTCGGGCTTAAGATCTTACCTCTACTCCACATACTGTTTCTATCACTGCAGAAATACAGCAAAGGCTCTAAACACAGGACATCTCTCTCTCTGTTGTGTCACAGAAATGGCGTATGTCAGCTGTGTTCTGTCTGAAGACCAGCTCCTGTGCTCCATCTGTCTGGAGGTCTTCACTGACCCCGTCTCCACTTCCTGTGGACACAGCTTCTGCAAAATCTGCATCAATCACCACTGGGACCACAGCGAGCAGTACCAGTGCCCAGTCTGTAAAGAGGACTTCAGCTCCAGGCCTCAGCTAAAAACCAACACGTTTGTGTCTGAGATGGTCTCCCAGTTCAGAGGACCTCAAGAGGATCACGAGGAGTCACAGGACTCAGCCGAAGCAGGAGGTGTTCCCTGTGACGTGTGCTCTGCACCGAGGCTCAGGGCGGTCAAGTCCTGCCTGGTCTGTCTGGCCTCTTACTGCCCCACTCACCTGGAGCCTCACCGAAGCAACGCTCGCCTCCAACGACACCCCCTCATCTGCCCTGTGGAGAACCTGGAGGAGCGAATCTGCCCAGAGCATGACAAACCTCTGGAGCTGTTCTGTCAAACAGAGAAGAAGTTCATCTGTCTGCAGTGCATCTTGTCTCAGCACAAAGACCATCCTGCAGTGCCCCTCAAAGAGGAGTGTGAGAGACAGCAGGCAAAGCTGGGGACCCTGATGAAACAAAGACAAGAGAAGATCCAGGAGATCCAACACTCTGTGAAGGTTAACAACAAGAACGCTGATCGGGAGATGGCTGAGGGAGTTAAAGTCTTCACAGATTTGATGGAGTGTGTTCAGAAGAGTCTGGACCAGTTCAAAGAGAGACTCACAGGAGACCAGAAGAAGGTGGAGGACAGGGCCTCACAGTTGATAGAGAAATTAGAGCAGGAGATCCGTGTCCTGCAGCAGAGAGGAGCTGATGTGAAGCTGGTTTCTGAGGACCACTTCAGTTTTATACAGACCTTCTCCTCAGTGAAACCTGCTCCAGAGCTGGAGGACTGGACAGAAGTGAAGGTTTCTCCTCAGTCATATTATGGTCTCGTAGCTCAGGCTGTGTCTGACCTGGAGAAGACTCTTGTTCCACAGCTAAAGAAGGTTCCTGAGGCTGAACTGAGGAGAGTGCAGCAGTATGAAGTGGACGTGGCTTTAGATCCTGACACAGCTTGTCCATTTCTCGTCTTGTCTCAGGATAATAAACAGGTTCAATCCAAAGATGTGAAAATGAATTATCCAGACATGCCACAGAGATTTTCTAACGCACCCTGTGTTTTAGGGAAACAGAAGTTCTCCTCAGGAAGGTCCTACTTCCAGGTTCAGGTCAAAGGAAAGACGACCTGGGTTTTAGGAGTGGCCAAAGAGTCAGTGGAGAGAAAGGAATTAGTGACCATTAGGCCACAGACAGGATTCTGGACATTTGGACTGCAGGATGATCAGTACTACGGTTTTACTGATCGTCACACCCCTCTGGCCCTGAAGACCAATCCTGAGACTGTGGGCGTCTTTGTGGATTATGACGAGGGTCTGGTTTCTTTTTATGATGTGGACAGTGCAGAGCTGCTCTTCTCTTTCATTCACTGCTCTTTCTCTGAGAACATCCTACCGTTTTTAGCAACACGGATGTCTAAGAAAGACAAGAATTTAGCTCCTCTGATACTTACACCTGTCAGCAAGAAATGAGACATAACATTACAACACTACCTGATGTAAATGTGTGCTTCAGCTGGAATAAACAGTGCATTGCATTCTGGGACGTAAACAATGCTTCGCCGCCATTTTTGAATGCACGAAGAACTGAGTGAGAAGCAAGTGAAATAGTAGCTGCAGTTTAGTATAGTTTTATTTAGTTTACCATGCTAAAAACTAGTGGAAAAGATGATCTGTACAGGGACAAACTCCTGCTGGACACAAGGAGTCGGTATATGGAAAAAAATAGTTTGATCGGCGATATGGATCCTTACGAAATACCGGCAAAACACTGGACGCCAAACCCTGATGACCTTCACTGATATTTTCCGATATTGTGGCGTATTTAGTGAGCGCCTGTACCCACACTCAGCTTCGGAATTACAAGTCTCTGGACGCTCACGATCAGTTTAGGAATTGTTGGGTGCGTGACTTCGAAATCTTCAAACATCAGAGCTCTGGAATCGATATGAAATATATAGAAAGTGTTTGTGCATCTGAAGGACAAACGCGATGAAGTAACTGAAAGATTTCATTCTTTGGTTTTAAACTCCTGTGTGAGTTTTGGGCTGAAATGGCTAAAACAGTGTCAAGATTTGAGGCAACTGAGCTTTTAGGTTCTATGAAAGAGTTAAGTGCTGCTTCTCCAATTCTTTTGTGCCTTCAGCTATTAAACTGCTGAATTCTGAGGGTTGTGTTTTTTGGAGGTTTTTGCACTGTCATATGTATATTGTTCTTATATTGTTCTTAAGTTCCACTTATGTCTGAAATGGTCTGACACACTGTGTGTTTGTGCATGTGAGAACTGCTCTGTGAAAGCTGCAAACGAATTGCCTCTCTGGGATCAATAAAGTTTTCTGATTCTGATTCTGATTCTGAAGTGCCGTAAAGTGCTGAAGTCAGAAGAGCCACTATGAGGGGTTAAATGTTTAACTTTGGCTCCCCCTTGTGGACATGGAGCTCTCTGCACGTGCACAGTTTGAAACGCCTTGTGTCACAGTGTGGACGGTCTCACTGTGGTTTGTGGGCATATGTGGGTATTTGTGGGGTATTTGTGGGTATATGTGGATATTTGTGGGGTATATGTGGGTATATGTGGGTATTTGTGGGGTATATGTGATATTTGTGGGGTATATGTGGATAT
The DNA here is from genome assembly GCA_030686955.1 of Odontamblyopus rebecca. Taxonomy (NCBI): domain Eukaryota; kingdom Metazoa; phylum Chordata; class Actinopteri; order Gobiiformes; family Gobiidae; genus Odontamblyopus; species Odontamblyopus rebecca. Next base: position 2,178,164 of record CM060654.1, on the reverse strand, counting down.
TTGTGGGTATTTGTGGGGTATTTGTGGGGTATATGTGGGTATTTGTGGGGTATTTGTGGGTATTTGTGGGTATATGTGGATATTTGTGGGGTATATGTGGGTATTTGTGGGGTATTTGTGGGGTATATGTGGGTATTTGTGGGGTATATGTGGGGTATATGTGGGGTGGCATATGTGATATTTGTGGGGTATATGTGGGTATTTGTGGGCATATGTGGGTATATGTGGATATTTGTGGGGTATTTGTGGGGTATGTGGGTATCTGTGGGGCACATGTGGGGTATATGTGGGCATCTGTGGGTATTTGTGGGGTATTTGTGGGGTATTTGGGGCATCTGTGGGGCACATGTGGGCATCTAGTGGGGTATTTGTGGGGCATCTGTGGGGCACATGTGGGCATCTTGTGGGGTATCTGTGGTCCTTTTGGGGCATCAGGGCATATGTGGGTATCTGTGGGTATGGGCATCAGGCATCTATGTGGGTATTTGTGGTGCATTTGTGGCATTTGTGGGGTATTTGTGGGGTATATGTGGCATTTGTGGGCACATGTGGGGCATATGTGGGCATTTGTGGCATTCAGTGGGGCATCTGGGCATCTATTTGTAAGACCAGGGCATCTGTGGGCATCTGTGGGCATCTTGTGGGACCCAGGGGCATTTGTGGGGGGCATCTGTGGGCACTAGTGTGGACTATGGGGCATCTGTGGGGCATATGTGGGCATTTCTGGGGCATCTGTGGGGCATATGTGGCATCAGTGGGCATTTGTGGGCACATGTGCAAGACCCAGGCATATGTGGGCATCTAAGCATTTGTGGGGCACAGGGCATATGTGGGCATCTAGTGGGCATCTAGGCATCTGTGGGGCATATGTGGGCACATGTGCATCTCAGGCATATGTGGCAGGGCATTTGTGGGCATATGTGGGCATCTGTGGGGCATCTTGTGGGGCATCTAGGGCAGTATATGTGGGCATCTAGGGCATTTGTGGGGGCATCTGTGGGGCATTTGTGGGCACATGTGGATTCAGGGTCATACATGTGGCATCTGCTGCACACCAGGCACGTGGCATTCAGGGGCATCTGTGGGCATCTGTGGGCATACGTGATTACTCAGGCATATGTGGGCATCGTGCAGGCATTTGTGGGGTATCCAGTGGGGCATATGTGGCATATGTGTGGCATCTGTGGGCAGTCAGGGGCATCTATGGGGCATCTTGTGGGGCATATGTGGGCACCTATGTGGGCAGTCAGGGCAGTGGGCATCTGGTGGGGCATTCCAGGCATTCTGTGGGCACTCCAGGGCAGGGGGCATCAGGGCATCTAGGCATCCAGGGCATCTGTGGGGTTATCTAGGCACATGTGGCACTCCAGGGCATATGCAGGCATCAGTGGGCATCTGTGGGCACTGTGGGCATCTGTGGGGCATCTATGTGGGCATCAGGCATTCAGTGGGGCATTCAGGCATACGTGGACACCCAGGGGGCATATGTGGGCATCTGCGGGCATCTCAGGCAGTCAGGCATCCAGGGGCATCCAGGGCATCTGTGTGGGCACATGGGCATCTGTGGGCATCAGGGCATTTGTGGCACATGTGGGCATTCAGTGGGCATCTGTAGGCAGTCAGGCATCTGTGGGGTACATGGCACCAGGCATCTTGTGGGGTATTGTCAGGGCATTCAGGCATCCAGGGGCACATGTGGGCATCTTGGGTATCTAGGCATGCGGTGGGTATTTGTGGGGCATCTAGGCACATGTGGGCATCTTGTGGGGTATCTGTGGGCATCTTGTGGGGCATCTAGGCATCTCGTGGGGTATGGGCACTCAGGGCACCAGGGTGTCTGTGGGTATTTGTGGGCATGTATATGTGGTATTTAGGCATCTGTAGCATCTATATTTGTGGGCATCTGTGGCAGGGGTATTTAGGTACCAGGCACTGTGGGCATCTGTGAGGAAGGTGTTACTTCCAGGGGTACCAGGGGCATCTGTGGCATTGTGGCATTTGTGGGTATTTGTGGGGTATTTGTGGGTATTTGTGGGCATTTGTGGGTATTTAGGTATTTGTGGGTATTTGTAGTATTTGTGGGTATTTGTGGGGTATTTGTGGGTATTTGTGGGTATTTGTGGGTATTTGTGGGTATTTGTGGGTATTTGTGGGGTATTTGTGGGTATTTGTGGGGTATTTAGGTATTTGTGGGTATTTGTGGGTATTTAGGTATTTGTGGGTATTTGTGGGGTATTTGTGGGTATTTGTGGGTATATGTGGGTATTTGTGGGTATTTAGGTATTTGTGGGTATATGTGGGTATTTGTGGGGTATTTGTGGGTATATGTGGGTATTTGTGGGTATATGTGGGTATATGTGATATTTGTGGGTATATGTGGGTATTTGTGGGGTATATGTGGGTATATGTGATATTTGTGGGGTATATGTGGGTATGTTAGGTATTTGGGGTATTGTGGGTATTTGTGGGTATATGTGATATTTGTGGGGTATATGTGGGTATTTGTGGGGTATATGTGGATATTTGTGGGGTATATGTGGGTATTTAGGTATTTGTGGGTATTTGTGGTACCTCTCCGCCGGCGTTGACCACGGGCAGGTGCCTCAGCCCCATGGTGCGGAACAGGTTAAAGACTTGGGAGATGCGGCAGTTTGGAGACACAGTGTAGGGCCCCGGGTTCATGTACGGGGTCACATCCTGGAACAGAGGGTCAGAGGGTCACAGGGGGTCAGAGGAGCAGAGGATCAGGGGGTCAGAGGAGCAGAGGGTCAGGGGGTCAGAAGGTCACAGGGGGTCAGAGGAGCAGAGGGTCAAGGGGTCAGGGGGTCAGAGGAGCAGAGGGTCAGGGGGTCACAGGGTCACAGGGGGTCAGAGGGTCACAGGGGGTCACAGGGGTTCAGAGGGTCACAGGGGGTCAGAGGAGCAGAGGGTCAGGGGGTCAGGGGGTCACAGGGTCACAGAGGGTCAGAGGGTAACAGGGGGTCAGAGGAGCAGAGGGTCAGGGGGTCAGAGGGTCACAGGGGGTCACAGAGGGTCAGGGGGTCAGAGGGTCACAGGGTCACAGGGGTCAGAGGGTCACAGGGGGTCAGAGGAGCAGAGGGTCAGGGGTCAGAGGGTCACAGGGGTAAGTAAGTAAGTAAGTAAGTAAACTTTATTTATATAGCACCTTTCACAGATAAAATCACAAAGTGCTTTACAGAGTGCGAGTAAAAATAGATAAAATGCAAAACAACAATAATAAATGTTAAAACAGGTAAATAAGACAAAGAGCAGTGAATTAACTAAAAGCTTGTTTGAATAATAGTGTCTTTAGCTGCTTTTTAAAAGAATCAACAGATTCAGCCACACGAAGAGACAGAGGCAGGGCATTCCACAGTCTAGGGGCTTGAAAGGACAGGTCTCCTCGAGTTTTAAATCGGGTCTTTGGGACCTTCAGGAGGTTTTGGCCTGAAGACCGGAGGGAGCGGCCAGAGGTGTAAGGAACCAACATTTCTGAAATGTATTCAGGGGCCTGTCCATTAAAAGCTCTAAAAGTCAAGACTAAAATTTTAAAATCAATTCTGAATTTGACAGGTAGCCAATGTAAAGCAGATAAAACCGGAGTGATGTGAGCTCTTCTGTTGGTTCCTGTTAAAAGCCTCGCTGCAGCATTCTGGACTAACTGGAGACGAGTGACTGCAGATTTGTTAAAACAAGTAAAAAGAGAATTACAATAATCTAAATGAGAAGAAATAAAAGCATGGATAATCAATTCCAGATCAGATTGAGATAATATTGCACTCAGTTTAGAGATAGATCTCAGATGGTAGAAGCAGTTTTTAACCAAAAGTCTTGAATGTCTGTCCAAGGACATTGACTGGTCAAATAGAACACCAAGGTTTCTAAGGCTCGGCTGGGAAGAGGAGCCCAGAGAACCCAGGTGTTGTTTGATCAAAGGAACTTTCTGTTCAGGAGCAATGATCAGAGTTTCAGTTTTCCTAAAATTTAATTGAAGACAGTTCTGAGCAAGCCAGTCCTGAATAGATGCGACACAATTTAAGAGCTCAGCTAACTTGTGTAACCCTGAATCATTGAAGGAGCAGTACAATTGGATGTCATCAGCATACAAATGGTAAGACACATTTTTGAAGGTGCTTATAATTTTACCGAGAGGGCTGATGTACAAAAGGAACAGAATTGGGCCTAGGACTGAGCCCTGAGGGACACCGTGTAACAGGGAAGTGACTTCAGACATTATATTATTCACAAACATGGCAAAAGTTCTGTTGGTCAGATAAGAAGAAAACCATGAAAGAACAGTCCCAGAAATTCCTATCTCATTTTGCAGTCACAGGGGTCACAGGGGGTCAGAAGGTCACAGGGGGTCAGAGGGGGTCAGAGGGTCAGAATAAGACTATGGCCTCAGGAACTGTCTGTGCCGCATTGAAAAATGATTTAAAATAAACTTGAGTCTTTGGCAGTGATTTGTTCATGTCCACAAACACGACTCTCCAGCCGTGAGCGCAGAACTGCAGCTGTTTTCAGGCCAGAACGGTGCGGGTTCCTGCACCAGTTCCACTGTGAACCAAATCTCTCACCGCTGAACAAACTGCGTTCAAACCGTTTAAGTGACTCCAGGACGCCTCATGGAGAGAGGAATAAAAACAAGGCCGTACGAAAGTGGACATCGGAGCACAGGAAATAACACTCATGGATCACAAATGGCACATGGATCGATATAACTCTTTTCTTGTGCTGCCGTCTATAGCTTTTGTTAAAGTCCATATGGTAAATATTGTGTCCACGGCACAATCTTCATGTCACTTTTCTCTGCCATATTCCCATGGACCAATATTCCACATGTTTTGTTTGTTTTACCGTGTGTGACCCGGAGGAGCCTGATCATGTCGTCTGTGTCGTCACGGTTCACTTGGAAAAACAAGTTTTACTCAGTTCCCGTCGGGAACCAACTTTTTGGTTCCTCAAAGCTCCGATTTTTGGTGTGAACACGTCAGTCGGTTCAAGATTAGGTGCAGGAACCTGCACCGGCACGATTCTGTCTGAAAACGCCGTGTGTTCACGCACTTAGACCTCTCCTTTAGTCTGGGGGGAACTTCAAACTAAATCTGTCTGTGCTGGAGCTTTAAGGACGACAGCACAAATATCGGTCCGATATATCGGCCAACTGATCTGATCCTAACTCGACTGGAACTGGAACCATCAGGTCCAAATGTGACAAAGAAAGTTTTTAGGGTTATGAAGTATTCAAACCACACTGGCTTTGGCACAACACACTTGTAACCACAGACTGACAGATGCAGGTTTATATAAAAGTGAAGCAGAGCAGGTCTGTACCACGATCATGCGCGGGTTCAGCTGGGTCAGGTCCACATCGTGAATGTCGGGGTAACGGGGGTACTCCTCTGTCATCTCTGTGTACGACAGCCTGGGCTGAGAGGCGCTCTGCAACACACACATAAAACACATAAAACACATAAAACACACACACATACACACACACATAAAACACACATAAAACACACACACAGAAAACACACACACACACACACATAAAACACACACACACACACACACACACACTGTACACACACATAAAACACACACACATAAAACACATAAAACACACACACATAAACACACACACACACACATATAAAACACACCCACACACATAAAACATACACACACACATATAAAACACACACACACACACATTAAACACACACACACACATTTAACACACACACACACATTAAACACACACACATTAAACACACACACACAAACACACACATTAAACACACACACACAAACACACACATTAAACACACACACATTAAACACACACACATTAAACATACACACATTAAACACACACACACAAACACACACATTAAACACACACACACAAACACACACATTAAACACACACACACACACACACACACACAGTAAACACACACACACACACATAAAACACACACACACACACAAAACACACACACACACACACATAATAAACACACACACACACACCATAAACACACACAAAAAACACACACACACACACACATATTAAACACACACACACACACATCATACACACACACACACACATAAAAAACACACACACACAAAAACCACACACACACACACACACACAAAAAACACACACACACACACATAAAACACACACACACATACACATTCTCTGTTCAAGTTCTTGTATTTTTCGCGGCGTTTAAGATTATTTTCCTTGAGCGTCGTCAAACACCGAGCACAGGTTTCCCACTCAACAAAGAAGAATGACCGTAGTCCATTTTTGTTGGAAAATCAGCTCCACTTTTCTCATTTTGGACATTTTGCTGATGAGTATATCTGGCAATTAATCGTTCATACTCACATATCCGTGTAAAACAATTTCAAGCAGATGAATATTTACAGGAGATATTGTAGAGAAATCGGGTGAGGGAAGTTGGTCTCAGAGCACCTAACAAAGCGAGGCTGCAGAGGACTTCGAAGGCGCCCGATTTGTCTTCACAATTTATACCCTCAGGTCACATGTACATGACATGTTTCTATTGAAGACCAGTTTTAACTGCATTGTGCCTCTAACCCATAGGTACAGCATGTGTATTACCTAAGGAAGCTTCACAACAATAGTTCCGTATTTTCATAAGGGCCTCTCGTGGACCTTAATGGTTCCTTAAATCATGCAGGTCACCTTATCTCCGACCTGAGACATGCACACACCATATCCTCTTTCACATCCTTCTGTTTTATGGCCGTTGCAGACAAAACAATAATATCGGATATGCAATCATGAGTTATTGCATATTGCCCCTCCATGCATGGATCCCCTGTTTGTTCATGCCCAGCCAACTTTTCCACCTTATTTTTCATCCTCCTCTGGAAATGTTGGCTTTACGGGTGTATTATCAGCCAGATTTGTGTCTGGTCCCAGCACGTGTCTCTTGTAATCCGCCACGTTTTCTGCCAGTTGAAATTTGTGCCTTTGAGTCAACACACATATTTCCCCAAAATAAGCACGCCTGCCCCATGTGTTTAAAGTGTGCATGTCTCTGTTCAGGAGTCACATCTCTACCCACAGATTTCACCTTACATGTGATCCTAACATAAGCATCACCTTTACCCCACAGATTTTTGTACATCTGGTAAGGCCAGTGCCCTCCCGGACGCAGTATCTGTGTAATCTTCTCCAAGTCCATGGCCCTTTGTTGTGGAAACACGACAGTGCCAAAATATTCCCCTTCTCCTCCTTCAATCTTGCACCTCATGTTCGCACAAACAAAAGCATAACCTTCCCCCTCTTCAGTTCCTGTACTTTCTCCAGGAACTCCGCAGACACCTCCTGTTTTCTCGGTGGTGGACAGGACAACCACCTTTCTTCCCACAGTTCAGCGTCAGCTTCATAATAAGTCTTTGCCACAAAAGCCCTCAGAAAAGGTTCAGAGTCCCCTGGTGTAGCATATACCAGTGCCTTTTCATAGCAAATGTGCATAGTGAACAGACCCTGTTTAGAGGCCTTGGGGAAGAGACTTGTGTCCATCAAAACGCCCTCGGCAAAAAGTCACTGTCTCTCCCCAATAAATTCTCTACCATCTCGGCTTCGATATTCCATTCTTCTGTCAAATTATAGCATCCTCTAAAGTTCCATGGGTACCCATTATATACACCGGGCACCTCATTGGGAAAGTTTTACGTTTCCACGGTCCCCAAGATTTAAAAATCCCAGAGTATCTTCTTGTCGTAGGGTCTGGGCTCCTCCAAGACCCCCGCTCCTGTTCACATTCAAGTTCAGGGTTTGGATTCCTCCAAAACCTCCTCTTTGCTCCCACTCAGGTATAGGGTTTGGATTTCTCCAAAACCTCCTTTCCTGCTCCCGTTCAGGTCGTCTGTCTCTAGAATTTTGCATAATCCGTTTAAAGGTAGATCTCCATCCGTGGTTTTTTGCCCCCTCCGATGTCACTCGTGGCAGGGCGGCTAGATTGATGTATTGTGGTCTCCCCGCAGCTCCTTGTGGACCACATTCAGGATCTGGATTCAGCTCCAATGCGGTGGATGGGTGGGCTGGAGGATTCTCCCCGTCTGACTTCCGCTCACCCCTACACTCTCATCCGATTTCTCCATCCAGAAATACTAGTCCTTTTAACGAACCTACTAGAAACACATGCCCCATGGCATCACTGAATCTCATGTAACAGTGTCCACCTTTCGTACATAACACCCTGTTACGCATAAGCTCTAACCCTGGCAGTGACTCCCCTTTATCTGGTATAATGTTTGGCCCTAACCTTATACCTCTCTTCACTGCACAGGCTCTCCTAATGTTACGTCTAAGTGCAAGGTGAGATGGTATGATTGGTACTCCTCTGTTTCCCCAAAACGTCCACTCTGGTCTCTCTAACATGTATTTTATTAGTATGTCCCGCTTCCCATGAGGTATTGGTGTCCCACAAGTCTCTTCTGGCTTATCCTGTATTGTCTCCTTATCTTCCCACACTGTTATATTTGGGCTCTCGACTAACTTCTCCCAGGACTGCGTCACATTCTCAACTATTCTAGCATGATTGTCATGGGTCATAGGAGGCTGCGCCTGTGGGGTTTGAAACTGTGGCGCGGGAGATGGAGGCCTTGAATATGGAGGTTGAGTTCTTGATTCTTCATACCTCAATTGCGGGTAGCGGGAGTCGGGTAAGTTTTTAACGATTTTCCTACCATTGAATCATCTCTTTTCCTAATTCCATCTAATAGCCAGTCATTCTGATCCTGAAAATATGCTTCTTTCCAAGTGGAGCTAACCCCTGGTAATGTTCTCACTTCCTCTGATGTGGGCACTAAATATTGAGCTCTTCTCGCTATTGGGGGAGGGCCGTATTCTTCGTCAAACTGATTATCTGTATAGGGGTACTCCTCAGTTCTTACTCCTTTCAATTTCCACGGGTGTTCTCCAGTACCTGTGAGTACAGCCTCTTGTACTGGGTAGGCCCCGGGATCTATTGTAACGCGGGGCTTTATTTTAGCTTTAAGATTTTTTCCTCTTGCTACTCTGTACCCTGGATACTTCTCCTTTCCTTGAACTTTAACCTCTTTGTGTACTTCCTGTATTATGACCTGCGCCTCAGGGTCCTTCTCCTCTTCCTCCTCTGAGGAGGGACTTTCCGGCTCTCTCTCAGCTTTCATCATAGCATCCATTACCATAATTGCCAGCGTCTTGTCCTGCTTTTGCATTCCCATCATCACGGGTATGTCTTTCAAACTATCCCAGGGCAGGCCCTCTGAGAATGCTTTTACTGTTTCCTCTTCTGTTAGTCCTGGCACTACTTCTGGCCTATATATGATAGTGAGCCGTCTACCATTGTCTCTTTCTATCCTTGTGCCTATGAGCTTAAGAGCTTCCTGCAGTTGTCTTGGCGCGACAGGCTTGTTTACCTCTAACAAGAATATAATTATGCCTGGGTACTGTGGATGTTCCATAGAGTATTTGGATATTCTCTCTCCCTGACTCCTATGCTGGGCCAGTCCCTGGGCAATGATTTGTCTCTGGGTTGGATTTTGACAGTTCAAGAAATTAGTCCCCTCTAGCCCATTAGGGTAATTTCCTTTCGTCACTATCAATGCGTGTGTTGAACCTAATTCTTCGTTGGTTAGCAAATCCTCCACATTGCCTTCCACTAGTTCCACTACTTTGTGTCTATATATTCGTTTGTACACTTTATGTTTTTGGTTTGGGAGTTTTTCTGGTCTCTGAGCTGGGTCCTCTTCTTCTGACTCAATTCTAAATGTTTGTATGTCAATACTTTCTTCTTCTTGGGATTCATTCTCACTTTCTGGGTTGGTCTCTAATCTCTCTCCTTTGGTGTTTTTTTCTGTAACAGGGCTCTTTGTCTCCTTTTTCCCTGCTCTCTTCTTTCCTTTCCTCCTTTCCTTTTTTGCTTGCTTCCCTTTCTTCACCTTGCCTTTAGATTTTACTACTCTCCAAGGCTGCTCATCTTCATCCTCACTTTCCCATTCTTGTTCAGGGGCTAGTTGTGACATCTCCCTGTTTATCTTGACCTCCTGCAGGGTTGCCCCCAAATAAGTTGGTAGGGTTAAATCAGCTCTCATCAATTTTGCTTTCAAAACTGCTACTGCCTGCATATAGAGTTCCTCATTTGGTATTACTGTGACTACAGTTTTTCCTTGCTGGGTGAGATATTTACTCACATCTGCCCATACCTCTATGGCTATTTTCTGAGAGTAATTGAAAGCGCCTGTGCCATGTATTACTAGCAGAATTTCTTTTATGTTTTCTCCTTCGGGGGAAGTTGCATGCACTATTACTCCTGCATACGACCTTCCTATCTCTCTCCGTTGAGCATGCTCGTTCATGTCAGGCTGGGCTGGGTGCCAGCTATGGTGTAGCAGAGCTACTACGTTTTTTATGGGCCCCTCCCCCTCGGGGATTCCCTGAACGTCTGTCTGATGGGAGGGGCGCGGGTATTTCCTGTTCTTTCTTGTTGCCCTAACGCTGGGGTAGTTTTCATTTATCCATTTTGCTATTCCGCTCTTATGATCGTGGTACGGGTTTGCACTATTCACCAATAATTTATCAGCCTCATCCCCACTCCAATCAAGATCCCCCATTGCATAGTTCATTACTATATTTCCTTGCTCAGAAAAAGTCCTGTCCTGTTCCTGCAGAGCACAAGCCTGTCTCATTTCCCTCTCTGTTGGTTCTAGGGCTAGCCTCTGAATCCCTACGTGATCTCCGACATTGTCTTCATACGGATCCGGCCCTACGAACAACTGCGGGTATATGGGGTTATAGGGGGGGGGGAGTTCTCTTAGCGGAGGATTGGGAGTCTCACTGGACCATTCTCCTTCCTCTTGCTCCTCACTAGAAGGGTCATTATCTGAATCTTGAGCTAATGTCCTTATTGTGCACATTGATAACTCGTCTCCGTCTCGCTCCCTCAGTACTGACATTCTGTCCGAATCTCTACCTTGTTCTCTCCTTTCCTCTTTCCTGGCTTTCAACCCTTTAAACAAGTTATGCATGATGAAGGGAATCTTGTCTTAATCCTACGTCTCGCAATCAAAATTATCACCCACACCACTTTGAAACTTCACATAGAAAGATAGGTATCACGTCTCTGAACACTTTTACAAATGCAAGACGGTTTAACCTGTCTACATATCAATAGGTGATTACGTCTCTGAACACTTTTACAAATGCAAGACGATTTAACCTGTTTGGGGTAAGACGGTTTAATCGAGTTTACGTCTCCTACCCTCCGCTACCTCCGGTCACCGCATCGATACCCCCTTTCTACACTACTTCGTGTTTACACCTACTACCTTTTCGGTGTTTAATTTGGTTTAAAGCTTCGAAGGATCAACGTGAAACTCTGCCCGTGATCCCCCAATAACTCCGGGGTACGATGACCAGGTATCTGGAAATCAGTCTCCTTGGGTGGCCAGGCCAAGTCGACTAATCTCCTTTATGATTTAGCCGCGCTTCGGTTCCTTGCCTTATTTAGGTGATGTGAACTATTTTCTTCTAACTGTGAATTCTTTTCTTGTGTTAATATTAAGGAATGATTGAAGGAAACACATAGGTGCTTTGATTCTGTTTTAACTTGAACATATGGACCCTATGACAAATGGAGTTTAACCTGTTGACCTTGTGACCCTTGAAGTGGGATATTTAAAGAAGTGAGATGGCTCTGTAAAGACTTGTGTGTTACCTTATATGGTGAGCTAGAAGCTTAACATATGGGATCTATACATAAACAACAAGGATAGAATAGCAGCTGCATGCATCAACAGGTGGGATAATGTTTGAGTTTAACTATAAAAGAGGTCTCGCAGAAGGAGGCCCTTCAGAGACGAGGAGGGAAGACCCACCATAAAGGCCTGTATCCTGTTGTAGCCCAAATAAAGATCTTTTTGAAACTGCTCCACGCCTTCTACGTTTTTGGTCTGAGGTGTTTTAAAGAACCAGAAGCTTACAGTGATCTATTCTTTACCAGAGTTCCGTTCTTCCTAGGACCTACCTTTGATTAAAACGTTAGTTATTCTAATCGATAGGTCCCTGTTCGGGCGCCATGTTGAGATTCTGTGCGTTTAAGTAGGGCTTCTTTAATTGTCACTACCTGCATCAGACTTCTACCCTAACTTAGCACATGGAGATACGCAACCCCCCGTTATTTGTCTTAAGATCAACATTAATTCCTTCAAAGACATTGATTACGACCTTGTGTAAACCTTTGACTGGAAACATGACTCTATTCTGTCACTTTCCTTAGTCGTAGGGAATAGCTACCCTCAATATTAAACACCTCCCCTTCATAACCCTGCACCACTCAGGTTTAATTCTTCTATACAGTCCACCCCTTAATAAATCTCTATAAGATATACTTAAATTACGCTTACCTTTAGGTGGACACCAGTACCTTTACCTCCTAAAATGTGTGTGTGATTTGCAAATTTTTAGATCAATGCTTGAAATTGTCTTTATCGTGATTTTGCACCACGGATTTATTTATCTTATTTATATATTGTTTCCTCCATTCATACAATCATCATTGCATACATGAAAAGACAGACAAGCGTATAAGACATATGCCAGCTCGAAGATTAACTGACTCTTGATATACCAGCTATTAGAACAGACTGGTTTTCTTTTTTCACAGGTCCGCTCGAAGATTAACCGACTTTCTATTATTTAGACAAAATCAGACAAACAACAGTTCATTCAGAAATTCACTCAAAGAGAGGAAGCTGAGAAGTAATAAATGCGTATAACATATGATTACTCACACTCTCACAAGCCGTATCAGTATATCTGGCAATTAATCGTTCATACTCACATATCCGTGTAAAACAATTTCAAGCAGATGAATATTTACAGGAGATATTGTAGAGAAATCGGGTGAGGGAAGTTGGTCTCAGAGCACCTAACAAAGCGAGGCTGCAGAGGACTTCGAAGGCGCCCGATTTGTCTTCACAATTTATACCCTCAGGTCACATGTACATGACATGTTTCTATTGAAGACCAGTTTTAACTGCATTGTGCCTCTAACCCATAGGTACAGCACGTGTATTACCTAAGGAAGCTTCACAACAATAGTTCCGTATTTTCATAAGGGCCTCTCGTGGACCTTAATGGTTCCTTAAATCATGCAGGTCACCTTATCTCCGACCTGAGACATGCACACACCATATCCTCTTTCACATCCTTCTGTTTTATGGCCGTTGCAGACAAAACAATAATATCGGATATGCAATCATGAGTTATTGCATATTGCCCCTCCATGCATGAATCCCCCGTTTGTTCATGCCCAGCCAACTTTTCCACCTTATTTTTCAGCCACAGTGAGATCTCCACCGAGGAAACACTGATCTGTGCCGTTTTTTGGCTTCGGACAGAATTCACCTCCTCTAGAAACGACTTTAGCTTCAGACGGGCTGAGTTCATCTTTAAGTGTGTTTTCAAAGTGTTTAATATTCGATATAAAAAATTGCCTTTTATATATTCAGCACAGCATTTTCAAACTCTCATATTCAACAGGTGAAATTCAGAGTGTAAAATTTGCAACGAAAAAAAAAAACTGCAGGGCTTGAAAATATTTGTGAATATATTTAAAAAGGTGAATTTGTGGCTCAGACGAGGAAACAGAACATGACAGTGACTCCCACGGCCCTTTAGCACTGGTGAGCAGCACGTGGAGCCCAGTCTGTGCCAGTGTGCCCGATGGCAGCTGTGGCACAGGAGCCCCACCAGGGTGAAGGAGGAAATGAAGAATGAAACACTTCTGTGAGTCAGTTCAGCCTTTATTTGACCCATAAAAACTGCATTTGACCAGAACCCTGTGGTCCAGCTGCTGCCTGTGGAACGTCACACTCAGAATCTCATGAAATCATTAAACTCTGAATAATCATGTGCCCAAAATCCTCTCATACAAATAAAATTATATTTTATTTCAACAAATCATCAAATAAAAAACTCAAAAAAAACTCCAGTGGTCCCGGTAGTCCACTCTGTTCCCGTAAAGCTGCACTCCGTAACTTTTCTAGGGTCTGTCACCTGCTCAAGTTTCTATGGATACGTCACTGCTCCACCTGGAATGTCCCACAGTGTGACTTTAAACAGCTCGACTTTACATCTATTCAATTACAAGTGGTTTTAGAGCTCAAAAATCCCTTGAAACACAGAGTGGGAGTCGCCTCTCCACAGATCCGACCCGGAACTCGGTCCGGTTTGGTCTCCATGGAGATAAGAAGGCGTTTTTGACGGCTCCGGCGGGAAAGTTACACGGTGCAGCTTTAAAACTGGCCGGGTCGGCGTTTCACTGCGTCACAGTAAAATAAATCCCACATAAAAGCAGAAAGTCAAAGTGCCGAAAGTGACTCAGACTCACAACAGAAACATGAGGAAAATAAGAGTCATGGATGGAGCAGAGGATCAGACACGAGAGAAAAACTACAGACTGAAAAAGGAAAATCTATGTGCGGTTTATGGAGTAATTAACTAGAGAGTGACATGAGCGCGAGTGGTTTCTGTTATGAACATTTAAACTTATTTAAACACTTTGAAACGTGACAGAATGATCAGGATGTAGTGCTGAAGCTCCTCATTGCCTACGCTGCATCTGTGTAGTTTCCCCATTACTGTATTTATTAGAGTTTTTAGTTTTAGAAAGAAATAAACACAAGAAATATAAAAGAAATATAAAAATAAACATTAAAGACCCTCTAACAGTGTTTTAGCCCAGTACAGATACAAATATATGATATAAGCAGCTTCAGGTCAACATACGTTCACTTCGAGCGCATTTAATTGTTTGAAGATTAGGAAGTGCACGTTAGCATGCTAGTCGTCGTCGGCCTTCCCTTTGCGGTGGTTTCGGAACGCCGTCGAGTGAAAACGCCGTAAACCCATCGCGGTGAATAATGAGGACGCCTGAAATGCATAATGAGGACGTCTGAAATGCATAATGAGGACGTCTGAAATGCATAATGAGGACGTCTGAAATGCATAATGAGGACGTCTGAAATGAGTACGGTCAGTGAGGAATAACTTTGATTTTCACATTTTTTAAAAACAGTAGAAATTAAATCTGAACCATGAACTTCAGACACGTTAAATCGTCACAAACGTCCGTGTCGTTTCGCCGTCCCCGGTCAGTCTCAGTCCGACGTGCAGCAGAAGCAGAACCGAGTCTCATTAATGACATCGAAACGAATCAAGAATTATCCGTGCAAAATATAAAAACAAAACGATTCAAACGTGGATTAAAAGATTCGGAGGCGCCGGAGCCCAGGGGTCAGACGGTGATCGAGTGCTGCCGCAGTTTGGTCCGCAGGAACTCGTGGGTCAGGTTGTGTCTGGTGATGATTCCAACGATCTGCGAGAGAGAAAAAAGCTTCAGAAACACTTTTTTTTTTCTCAAGACTCCACAAACTTCACAAGAAAACTTATCACCAACTCAATGCTTAAAACAATCAACAAAATACGAGTTACAAGTTTCCTACAGAACGGCAAACCGTGAACTATTAAAATGTCAAACTTAAGGAAATAAATAAGATAATAATGTTTAACTTTGGCTCCCCCTTGTGGACATGGAGCTCTCTGCACGTGCACCGTTTGACTTGAAACTTGAAACTCTGCTTCAGAACAGTTTTCGTGGGGTATATGTGGGTATTTGTGGGGTATTTGTGGGTATATGTGGGTATTTGTGGGGTATTTGTGGGGTATTCGTGGGGTATATGTGGGTATTTGTGGGGTATTTGTGGGGTATTTATTTATGTAATAGGGACAGTGCAGCTTAATGAACATCTACAACATTGCAGTGTAAATGTGTCAGATTACAGCAAAAATGCTCATTTCATGTCGTCCCTCGGCAGGAAACACAGATCTAACAGCAAAAACACAGTTACAATAACGACAATTATACACAAAAAGTGTCACAGGTCTGATTTTCCTTTAGCTGCTGTTTCAAGTGTCCAGTGTTGAGTCTCTTATTGATAGTGGAGAATGTTCCAGAACTTTGAGCCTTTGTCCAAACGCGTCTGTGGAGCGCTCAGTTCCTCCGGGCCGTGGTGCTCGTTCTCACCGACTCTTTGTTTTAACGGAGGGGGGCAAGTCCGTGCAAAACTTTATATACAAAACATCCACGTTTAAAATGAATAAAATTATTCAAATTTAGCAGGTTGTGCTCGTTTAAAATAGTGCAGTGAACTGAGAACGGTTCCTTGTCCAGTATTTTTACAGCTTTTTAAAAAAAAGTGACGCAGCTGGTTTGTTGTGCAGCGAGTTCCCGTGTGGTTCTGCAAAACTGTACGAGACAGAATCATGGAGTAAAAACATTGGTGCCGCAGACAGAGTCACGGAGGATCTGACCGGTCGAAAAGTCACTAAGTTAAAATGAACAGTTTTGTGAGACGCTTAGTGTTTCTTGAATGTCAATGTCGGGTCCCAGGGATTTACGTGGGGCACAGCTGTAGTCCTGTGTATCTATAGTATATGTGGGTATATGTGGGTATATGTGGGTATATGTAGGGTATATGTAGGGTATATGTGGGTATATGTGGGTATATGTAGGGTATTTGTGGGTATATGTAGTGTATATGTGGGTATATGTGGGTATATGTGGGTATATGTGGTGTATATGTGGTGTGTTTAGTGGAGTCTAACCAGGGAAGGGGGCGGGACTTCACCTCAGTGTTACACAAGAGAAATGAAAGTACAAGTTGAAGAGCAGCTGCTTGTCGACAGTCTGATCCGAGAGCTCATCTGACGTCTTCTGAGCTCGGAAAAGTGATTCACACATTCAGTGAGTACAAGATAAACATGTTTGAACATTACTCTGAATTAGCTGTCGAAATTAGCGGTTTGTTTTAACTGCTATAGCTAAAGCCTCCCTAGCTAACTTGCTATCTGGCCCTGGGTTTAGCATTAGCCTCCCACAGCTGCTTCTGTTGTTACTGTCACTCCACATTAGAGGTAAGATCGGGCCTAAAAAATCCAGCCCGACCCGACCCGCGGGTATTAAAGCCCGACCCGACCCGAGCCCGACCAATTAACTTGATTTGCAGGCCCGAGCCCGAAGCAAACCCGAAATTTCATGCGGACCTGCGGAGGGGAAGATTATTAAGAGGGCGTCGTTCACGTGCGTCATTCACGTGCGCAGAGCAGAGCAGAGCAGAGCAGAGCAGAGCATGAATTTAACTGTTTACTTATTTTTAAAAAGTCAGCGAGAGAGAAGCCCGACCCGACCCGAAGCAATGATTGACATTTAGGCCCGACCCGACCTGAATTTCGGGTCGGGCCCGGGCTTAAGATCTTACCTCTACTCCACATACTGTTTCTATCACTGCAGAAATACAGCAAAGGCTCTAAACACAGGACATCTCTCTCTGCTGTGTCACAGAAATGGCGTATGTCAGCTGTGCTCTGTCTGAAGACCAGCTCCTGTGCTCCATCTGTCTGGAGGTCTTCACTGACCCCGTCTCCACTTCCTGTGGACACAGCTTCTGCAAAACCTGCATCAATCACCACTGGGACCACAGCGAGCAGTACCAGTGCCCAGTCTGTAAAGAGGACTTTAGCTCCAGGCCTCAGCTAAAAACCAACACGTTTGTGTCTGAGATGGTCTCCCAGTTCAGAGGACCTCAAGAGGATCACGAGGAGTCACAGGACTCAGCCGAAGCAGGTGTTGTTCCCTGTGATGTGTGCTCTGCAAAGAGGCTCAGGGCGGTCAAGTCCTGCCTGGTCTGTCTGGCCTCTTACTGCCCCACTCACCTGGAGCCTCACCGAAGCAACGCTCGCCTCCAACGACACCACCTCATCTGCCCTGTGGAGAACCTGGAGGAGCGAATCTGCCCAGAGCATGACAAACCTCTGGAGCTGTTCTGTCAAACAGAGAAGAAGTTCATCTGTCTGCAGTGCATCTTGTCTCAGCACAAAGACCATCCTGCAGTGCCCCTCAAAGAGGAGTGTGAAAGAGTGTGTGAAAGACAGCAGGCAAAGCTGAGGACCCTGATGAAACAAAGACGACAGAAGATCCAGGAGATCCAACACTCTGTGAAGGTTAACAACAAGAACGCTGATCGGGAGATGGCTGAGGGAGTTAAAGTCTTCACAGATTTGATGGAGTGTGTTCAGAAGAGTCTGGACCAGTTCAAAGAGAGACTCACAGGAGACCAGAAGAAGGTGGAGGACAGGGCCTCAAAGTTGATAGA
Organism: Odontamblyopus rebecca; assembly: GCA_030686955.1. NCBI lineage: Eukaryota > Metazoa > Chordata > Actinopteri > Gobiiformes > Gobiidae > Odontamblyopus > Odontamblyopus rebecca. The sequence continues at coordinate 2,159,915 of CM060654.1, read as the reverse complement.
GAAATTAGAGCAGGAGATCCGTGTCCTGCAGCAGAGAAGAGCTGATGTGAAGCTGGTTTCTGAGGACCACTTCAGATTTATACAGACCTTCTCCTCAGGGAAACCTGCTCCAGAGCTGGAGGACCGGACAGAAGTGAAGGTTTCTCCTCGTTCATATTATGGTCTCGTAGCTCAGGCTGTGTCTGAGCTGGAGAAGACTCTTGTTCCACAGCTAAAGAAGGTGATTTATCCAGAATCAGCATCAGCATCAGAATCAGAACCAGAACCAGAACCAGTACCAGTACCAGTACCAGTACTAGAATCAGAATCAGAATCAGAATCAGAATCAGAATCAGAACCAGAACCAGAACCAGAACCAGTACCAGTACCAGTACGAGAACGAGTACTAGAATCAGAATCAGAACCAGAACCAGAACCAGTACCAGTACGAGTACGAGTACTAGAATCAGAATCAGAATCAGAATCAGAATCAGAATCAGAATCAGAACCAGAACCAGAACCAGTACGAGTACGAGTACTAGAATCAGAATCAGAATCAGAATCAGAATCAGAATCAGAACCAGAACCAATACGAGTATGAGTACCAGAACTAGAATCAGAATCAGAACCAGAACCAGAACCAGTACCAGTACCAGTACGAGTACCAGTACTAGAATCAGAATCAGAATTAGAACCAGAACCAGTACCAGTACGAGTACGAGTACTAGAATCAGAATCAGAACCAGAACCAGAACCAGTACCAGTACCAGTACCAGTACGAGTACTAGAATCAGAATCAGAATCAGAATCAGAACCAGAACCAGAACCAGTACCAGTACCAGTACGAGAACGAGTACTAGAATCAGAATCAGAATCAGAACCAGAACCAGTACCAGAACCAGTACGAGTACGAGTACCAGAACTAGAATCAGAATCAGAATCAGAATCAGAATGTTTTTATTGCCATATGAGTGAACAGGTTCACAACATTAGGAAATTGCTGCAGTACTTGGAGCAGATGTAGACAAACACTGACATGCAACAAATAAAAGAGAATAAAATAAAGTAGAAAAAAAAAGCTGTAATATAATATAACAAAATGCACAAATGTACAGGAGTATAAGAATATAGAGTATAAGAGTATCAGTGATCAGTGCAAAACAGGCAGGTGCGGGAACACAGGGTCATGTGACAGACATGCCACAGAGATTTTCTAAAGCAACCTGTGTTTTAGGGAAACAGAAGTTCTCCTCAGGAAGGTCCTACTTCCAGGTTCAGGTCAAAGGAAAGACGGCCTGGGCTTTAGGAGTGGCCAAAGAGTCGGTGGAGAGAAAGGAATCAGTGACCCCTAAGCCACAGAGAGGATTCTGGACATTTGGACTGCAGGATGATCAGTACTACGGTTTTACTGGTCCTCACACCCCTCTGGCCCTGAAGACCAATCCTGAGACTGTGGGCGTCTTTGTGGATTATGACGAGGGTCTGGTTTCTTTTTATGATGTGGACAGTGCAGAGCTGCTCTTCTCTTTCATTCACTGCTCTTTCTCTGAGAACATCCTACCGTTTTTAACACCACATTTGTCTAGGAAAGACAAGAATTCAGCTCCTCTGATACTTACACCTGTCAGCAAGAAATGAGACGCAACATTACAACACTACCTGATGTAAATGTGTGCTTCAGCTGGAATAAACAACATGAACATGAACATTCTTATTCAAAACAGTCCAGGAGAAGTCACCGCAGCCTAATAATGAGTACACTTAAATAGAATAGGCCTGGGTCAGGTCAGGTGAAAGGTTAAAGATAATGGGTAAGGATAAAGGATAATGTTTTATCAGTATTTTAATATTGCATCATATATTTTATTGTATGAATGGTTTTAATGTATGTGTGAAGCAGCTGATCATCACAATGAAGTTCCTTCGGGATTAATAAAGTTCTATCTATCTAAAGTGGAAAATGGATTGTTAATTGTATCACACTTTGAATGATTATGGGATGAAAGATTTCATCCGAGTACATTGTTTACACTCTAATGCAATCTACTGTTATGACAATAATGACAATAAATTAGTGATTTGTGAATCTTGTGAACATAAATGTAATTTTTCAGTGTTGCCTCGGTGGAGATCTCACTGTGGCAGTGAGTCTGTCAAGGCAACAAACTAGTGCAGTGATGGGGGCAAGTTCTGAACTTCCACGTAAAACAACACGAGTCTAACAAACCAAACGCTCTGCCTGGTTCACTCATTAGTGTCTGGAAACGTTAGAAAACATCTTTATAAGCACCTCACACTTCCCTCTGCTGATTTCCCACAGGCCAAAGCCCAAAAGACTCGATCACCGATGTCGTTTCTAATCCTGTTTATTTACCAGTGAATTATATTTTTGGAAAAACGCTAAAAAATACATTCCTGAGCCATTTTCTTTCAAGAACTTTCAGTTTCTCTTCTTCTTCTCCGTCAGTAGTCGATTCTCACTGGTTGCTTCTGGAGTCGACGATCGAGTCTTTTGGGTTTCAGACGGGCCTGAGTTTATGGTCAGATTGTGTTCAAACAAAGATTAGATTCCCCTGTCCCCTGTCCCACAAATTTATACAAAACCAGTGATTTGTCCCAGTTTTATACAAGAAATGTCCCCGTCTCCCTATTTTTTACCAATCTGATCCCTGCAACAATAAAGAATAGAAGCAAAAATATGTTTCATGATGATGCAGTTTCCATATATATCTCCATGAGTATTTTTTGGTGTATTTTACAAAACCATTTTGTTACAGAGCTACAGTTTTGTTGTTTGTTCAGAGAAAGGAAACTCCTTTATGCGACACATTTCACATTTTCCCTGTTTCAAGGATTAAAATGTTTGTGTTTCATATGAACTTTGCACAGGAAGTGGTTTAACGAAGACTTTTAGTATCACAGCCACGATTTAGCCTTTATTTTTTATTGAACTGTATTGGGAATGGGAACAGAAGTGGCCTGCGCAGTGCATTCTGGGACGTAAACAATGCTTCGCCGCCATTTTTGAATGCACGAAGAACTGAGTGAGAAGCAAGTGAAATAGTAGATGCAGTTTAGTATAGTTTTATTTAGTTTACCATGCTAAAAACCAGTGGAAAAGATGATCTGTACAGGGACAAACTCCTGCTGGACACAAGGAGTCGGTATATGGAAAAAAATAGTTTGATCGGCGATATGGATCCTTACGAAATACCGGCAAAACACTGGACGCCAAACCCTGATGACCTTCACTGATATTTTCCGATATTGTGGTGTATTTAGTTTGCGGAGTGAGCGCCTGTACCCACACTCAGCTTCGGAATTACAAGTCTCTGGACGCTCACGATCAGTTTAGGAATTGTTGGGTGCGTGACTTCGAAATCTTCAAACATCAGAGCTCTGGAATCGATATGAAATATAGAGAAAGTGTTTGTGCATCTGAAGGACAAACGCGATGAAGTAACTGAAAGATTTCATTCTTTGGTTTTAAACTCCTGTGTGAGTTTTGGGCTGAAATGGCTAAAACAGTGTCAAGATTTGAGGCAACTGAGCTTTTAGGTTCTATAAAAGAGTTAAGTGCCGTAAAAGTGCTGAAGTCAGAAGAGCCGCTATGAGGGGGTTAAATGTTTAACTTTGGCTCCCCCCTTGTGGACATGGAGCTCTCTGCACGTGCACAGTTTGAAACGCCTCTTGTGTCACAGTGTGGACGGTCTCACTGTGGTTTGTGGGTATTTGTGGGTATTTGTGGGGTATTTGTGGGTATATGTGGATATTTGTGGGGTATATGTTGGTATTTGTGGGGTATTTGTGGGTATATGTGGGTATTTGTGGGGTATTTGTGGGTATTTGTGGGGTATTTGTGGGTATATGTGGATATTTGTGGGGTATATGTGGGTATTTGTGGGGTATTTGTGGGTATATGTGGATATTTGTGGGGTATATGTGGGTATTTAGGTATTTGTGGGTATTTGTGGTACCTCTCCGCCGGCGTTGACCACGGGCAGGTGCCTCAGCCCCATGGTGCGGAACAGGTTAAAGACTTGGGAGATGCGGCAGTTTGGAGACACAGTGTAGGGCCCCGGGTTCATGTACGGGGTCACATCCTGGAACAGAGGGTCAGAGGGTCACAGGGGGTCACAGGGGTCACAGGGGGTCACAGGGGGTCAGAGGGTCACAGGGGGTCACAGGGGGTCAGAGGGTCAGGGGGTCAGGGGGTCACAGGGGGTCAGAATAAGACTATGGCCTCAGGAACTGTCTGTGCCGCACTAAAAAATGATTTAAAATAAACTTTAGTCTTTGGCAGTGATTTGCTCATGTCCACAAACACGACTCTCCAGCCGTGAGCGCAGAACTGCAGCTGTTTTCAGGCCAGAACGGTGCCGGTTCCTGCACCAGTTCCACTGTGAACCAAATCTCTCACCGCTGAACAAACTGCGTTCAAACCGTTTAAGTGACTCCAGGACGCCTCATGGAGAGAGGAATAAAAACAAGGCCGTACGAAAGTGGACATCGGAGCACAGGAAATAACACTCATGGATCACAAATCGCACATGGATCGATATAACTCTTTTCATGTGCTGCCGTCTATAGCTTTTGTTAAAGTCCATATGGTAAATATTGTGTCTCCTCCACGGCACAATCTTCATGTCACTTTTCTCTGCCATATTCCCATGGACCAATATTCCACATGTTTTGTTTATTTTACCGTGTGTGACCCGGAGGAGCCTGATCATGTCGTCTGTGTCGTCACGGTTCACTTGGAAAAACAAGTTTTACTCAGTTCCCGTCGGGAACCAACTTTTTGGTTCCTCAAAGCTCCGATTTTTGGTGTGAACACGTCAGTCGGTTCAAGATTAGGTGCAGGAACCTGCACCGGCACGATTCTGTCTGAAAACGCCGTGTGTTCACGCACTTAGACCTCTCCTTTAGTCTGGGGGGAACTTCAAACTAAATACGTCTGTGCTGGAGCTTTAAGGACGACAGCACAAATATCGGTCCGATATATCGGCCAACTGATCTGATCCTAACTCGACTGGAACTGGAACCATCAGGTCCAAATGTGACAAAGAAAGTTTTTAGGGTTATGAAGTATTCAAACCACACTGGCTTTGGCACAACACACTTGTAACCACAGACTGACAGATGCAGGTTTATATAAAAGTGAAGCAGAGCAGGTCTGTACCACGATCATGCGCGGGTTCAGCTGGGTCAGGTCCACATCGTGAATGTCGGGGTAACGGGGGTACTCCTCTGTCATCTCTGTGTACGACAGCCTGGGCTGAGAGGCGCTCTGCAACACACACAGAAAACACACATAAAACACACACACACACACACAGATAAACAGGCCTGTGAGAAAACTGCCCATGTTACATTTCAAATACTGAACTCTTTGCCAAACTAATAAAATAATACTGGGAAAACTGCGGTAACAGCTTTTTTTATCCTTCCAAGTAACGAATCATTAACGTTTCCTGGAAAGGAGAAAGTAACTGGAGGCAGAAGGTGAAACTCATCTGTTAATCAAACTCTTCCCAAATAAACAAGTTATTACTGGCACGAGGTCCATGAGGAGTAACATCTGAGAGAGAAGAGAGAAACCTGAACCTGCAGAGGACTGAAACACACGGGTCCTGTGGGTTTAAGGAGGTTTAAGGAGGTTTAAGGAGGTTTAAGGAGGTTTAAGGAGGTTTAAGGAGGTTTAAGGAGGTTTTAAGGAGGTTTAAGGAGGTTTAAGGAGGTTTTAAGGAGGTTTAAGGAGGTTTAAGGAGGTTTTAAGGAGGTTTAAGGAGGTTTAAGGAGGTTTAAGGAGGTTTAAGGAGGTTTAAGGAGGTTTTAAGGAGGTTTAAGGAGGTTTTAAGGAGGTTTAAGGAGGTTTACGGAGGTTTTCAGGAGGTTCGGTCAGACTCACAGACTGGTTCTCGGCGTAGCAGGCCCCCCGGAGCAGGAGGCTGACGATCTGCGAGCGCAGGACGGTCCCGTGGAAGGTGAGGGGCCTGAAGCGCTCCTCCATCGTCCACTCCTCGCTGGGCGACTGGTCCGGGTACAGGTTCGGGTAGGGCATGTGTCTGGGCACAGAGGGCACAGGGTATGAACAGGGCAGGGGGCGGAGAGGGGCTTTTGCACCGGGAACAATTGTCTCATCATATTCATTTCACACTGGAGCAGGGGGTCAAACTCATTCGTGTACAACCTGCTCTGATCCCACAGGTCACGGCGCATATCCCCCAAAATATAAAATAAAATATATATATAGCAGTAAGTCCAAATATTTGTGCAGAGAAATGCAAATCTACTGCAGAAATCACACATGCGAATGACGACTTGCATTACAGATCAGAGGTGGAAAACACTGTTCACTGGAGTGAGCAGAATAACGTGAATCTAAATATTTCCTAAACACATGAGCTGGTCACTGACAAATAGTTGAAAACTGTACATTTTTGGGTGCGACTCTTTCAAATGGTCTTAGCCGGCGCTCGAATGTAAGCGCTATTGTTAAAAAATCACGTCAGCGTCTTTTCTTCTTGCGGGAATCGAAAGCTTTTACTCCAAACAAACAGATCCTTTCCAGTTCTTATCACTGTGCTGTGAGAGTGTCGTCAGGGGCAGTACCAGAGGTTTGGAAACGCCACAGGTTTAGGCTCAGGTGTGGAACTGCTGGACCTCGAGGACATTTACGTTAAAAGACCTGTTTCTCGGGCGTCATCGATCATCAATGACCCGTCTCATCCTGACGGAGACGTTTTATCGCTCTGTAAAATGCACCACATCCCGACATCGTAGTTTCTTCCCACACTTTAAATAATGCACCTTAAATATCACAGACACTTTAGCTTTGCACAGACACTTTATGTGGCCATTATAAACGCCTGTAATTTATGAATTATAACTGTGTTGCATTTGTGATCGTTTTTTATGGCCGGGGTTTTCTCATGTTCATGTGTTGTGTGAATGGGTGAATGTCGCTGAGCACTGGGAGCCGCACCTTTTATCCCAATGTGTTTTTTTATGCTGCAAATGGCAAATAAACTGAAATCTTTATTTGATGAACTCCAGGCAGGAGCTGAGACGGGAGACTGTGGCGGGGGGGTGTTTTATGATACAAACTCAGAGAAATTCCAGAAGACTCCAAAAAGTAAAACTGTGAAGTCAGCTAAAGATTACATTTGTAAATGGTTTGGTTTCAGCTTCAGACTTTCACAAACTCTCTGCTCACAGACTCTGGTATTTTATATTAGGCCGGGAGCCAGGTCCACCTCTCGGGATGTTTTTTGCTCCTTTTTTTTCTCTATTATTTCCCGTTATCTTATATCTCGGGCCATCACGAGTTGATCGGGACCAACCCCAACTCGGCCCCGTTTGGTCTGGGGGTCCGAAAAAACCTGTTTAGAAAAAGCCGTTGGCGGAAGTATATAATTGTAAATATTAAGGTCCTGCAGCTCAAAGTGACTCTCGAGGATCTGAAAAGAAAATTAGTGGAGAGTGTAAAGTTGTGGCTCTTTTTAGGCTCTCGGACTGATTTTCATTCAGGTGCGGTTCAGGTGTTCGTCTGTATTTATAGCAGGTCGGATCTGGTACAGAATTTTATTTCACTTCTGTGGGAAAACGGGTCAAGTGTGGGTTGGACTCTGGTTGGAGGGTTTGAGTGACTTTCTGTGATTCAGGAGTCGCTTTCAAATGTGGGAAACTCTCCGCTCCAGAGAGATTCTGTTGGAACATTTCAAATTAACCCCTGAAGACCTGAGGGCAGTTTTAGTACATTTCTCCTCGCCTGGATTTTTTTCTTAATTTTGCTTTTAAAACTGCCCCTTTTACCCCTATTGAAGTGGTCCAGTTCTGCGCGGTTATAGAAAACATATTCCTCGGTATCGTACACGATGTCGTAGGTCTTCGAGGGTTAACTCGCCTACGTCTGTGCGGAAAGTCGCCTAAATTACCGTCACACTGGTTAAAAGAATTTGAGTTCCAGATTGTTGAGCATGATTTTTGTGAGGAAGGAATTAATTGGCCCCAAATCGCCGCCTGATCTCAAATAAACGCCTGGTCCGTGTCTTATTTGGGATTTTACGGTGTTTGTGTGTGTATGTGTGTGTGTGTGTGTGTGTGTGTGTGTGTGTGTGTGTGTGCGAAGTCTGACCTGGTCTGGAGCATCTGCTGCAGCAGGTCTTCCCCCTCCTCAGGCTCAGGTTCTGGGTTCTGCTCGTCGCACATGTTCCTCAGTTCACTGGACGGATACGACTTCATGGACTGACACCGGCGCCTCTGCTCACCGGCCCGGGGCACCACACTGGACCTCTGCACACAAGGATCACCGTGAACCACCAAACAAAAGCACCACACTGGACCTCTGCACACAAGGATCACCGTGAACCACCGAACAAAAGCACCACACTGGACCTCTGCACACAAGGATCCCCGTGAACCACCGAACAAAAGCACCACACTGGACCTCTGCACACAAGGATCACCGTGAACCACCGAACAAAAGCACCACACTGGACCTCTGCACACAAGGAACACCGTGAACCACCGAACAAAAGCACCACACTGGACCTCTGCACACAAGGAACACCGTGAACCAACGAACAAAAGCACCACACTGGACCTCTGCACACAAGGATCACCGTGAACCACCGAACAAAAGCACCACACTGGACCTCTGCACACAAGGATCACCGTGAACCACCGAACAAAAGCACCACACTGGACCTCTGCACACAAGGAACACCGTGAACCACCGAACAAAAGCACCACACTGGACCTCTGCACACAAGGATCACCGTGAACCACCGAACAAAAGCACCACACTGGACCTCTGCACACAAGGATCACCGTGAACCACCGAACAAAAGCACCACACTGGACCTCTGCACACAAGGATCACCGTGAACCACCGAACAAAAGCACCACACTGGACCTCTGCACACAAGGATCACCGTGAACCACCGAACAAAAGCACCACACTGGACCTCTGCACACAAGGATCACCGTGAACCACCGAACAAAAGCACCACACTGGACCTCTGCACACAAGGATCACCGTGAACCACCGAACAAAAGCACCACACTGGACCTCTGCACACAAGGATCACAGTGAACCACCGAACAAAAGCACCACACTGGACCTCTGCACACAAGGATCACCGTGAACCACCGAACAAAAGCACCACACTGGACCTCTACACACAAGGATCACCGTGAACCACCGAACAAAAGCACCACACTGGACCTCTGCACACAAGGATCACCGTGAACCACCAAACAAAAGCACCATACTGGACCTCTGCACACAAGGATCACCGTGAACCACTGAACAAAAGCACCACACTGGACCTCTGCACACAAGGATCACCGTGAACCACCGAACAAAAGCACCACACTGGACCTCTGCACACAAGGATCACCGTGAACCACCGAACAAAAGCACCACACTGGACCTCTGCACACAAGGATCACCGTGAACCACCGAACAAAAGCACCGCACTGGACCTCTGCACTGCACATTTCTCTGATTTGGCCAAGATTTTCAAACTTTTATCAGGTTTTTCATCTTGTTTTCAGATTTATTCTCTAGTTACTCGTTCTTAGACGCTTCATTCTCATCCAGAGGTCATTTATTTTAAGAGAACTCGTCCAGTAAAATTCTTTTTCTTGCTGCAGGAACAGATCGTTTCACTGCTTTTAAGTCATTTCCTGATAGATTTAATTGTTTAGATCCTAAATTTGGGCCGAGCTTTTCTGCAGAGAACCTGGTTCAGTCCTGTTTCAGAGCTGGTTTAGCCTTGGTTCGGTCCTAGTCTAGTTTTGGATTAGTCCGAGTCTGATTATGCTGGTTTAGACACTCCAAAGTTCTCTGATCTGGCCAAGATTTTCAAACTTTTATCAGGTTATTCCTCTTGTTTTAAGATTCATGATCGACTTAAAGCCGCCACACACTAGAGGATTTTTCGGTCTTTAACGAATTTTAAACGTACGACAAAAAGCGCAAACACCACAGACACGAGGAGAAACTTATGAGACTTTAAATCTTTGCTCTCCCAGATGCAGCAGGATCAGTGTGAGGAGCACAGGACATAAATCTGTGAGCGCGATGGCCTCAGCTGTTTCCTGTCCTGTTTCAGTCTTTAGTCATTTGCTTTTGATTCATATTTTATCATTTATAATAACACAGACTTTTCCTCAGCCTCAGGTCGTTTCTCTTCACTCGTTTTGTGGAGTTTGTCGCCGTCAGCTGAGCAGAAATGACGTCCTAGAATTACCACAGAAATAATAATGAAGAATGTTAGAAATAAACTCACACAAATGAAACTGTCACAGCACAAAACAGCACAAACCAAATACAAACGTTTGACATCATTTTCTTCCTGTTTTGAGGCTGTTTCACATTCTGAGGTTCTGGACGACGTCATCGACCAAAATAAAACTGTGAATATCTGAAGAACCAGAATCACAAACTGAACTTTCTGCAGCACAAACGACTGACAGTTTTTGTGCAGGTTTAGTTTGATGGGGCGACTTCACACAGATGCTGCAGATCTGTGTAAAGTTTTGTCAGAGCGTGTGGTTCTGGATGGTTACTGTTCTGGAGGCCCCGGTGTGTGTGTGGGGGGCCCCGGTGTGTGTGGGGGCCCCGGTGTGTGTGTGGAGGCCCCCAGTGTGTGTGTGGGGGCCCCCGGTGTGTGCACGGGCCCCAGTTTCTCTCGGGACGTACCTTGAAGTGGATGTTGTTGCTGGCCAGGGTGTTCCCTTTGCTGAAGTCCCTCTGGTTGTGGCGGTTCTCGGTGACCACGGGGAAGGCGTGGTACACGGTGGTGCGCAGGATGCTGACCAGGGACTGGACGCGGGTGTGAGGGTAAACGTACGTCAGGTTCGGCTCCATGATGTCACTGGCCGTGAGTCTGAGGACAGAACGGGCACTTCAGCGAGAGAGGCTCAAACACAGAACACACGTCAGTCCTGGACACATCTACAGCCTGTGCACCTGGGTTTAGTCCGGGTTTAGTCCGGGTTTAGTCCGGGTTTAGTCCGGGTTTAGTCCGAGTTTAGTCCGGGTTTGGTGTGGTGGTAATGTTTCGGTGGCGTTTGTGGTGGTGTTTTGGTACTGTTTCGGTAGTGTTTTAATGCTGTTTGTGTAGTGTTTTGGTGGTGTTTGTGGTAATGTTTTGGTAGAGTTTTGGTGGTGCTTTGGTGGTGTTTTGGTCAGATTTTGGTGGCATTTTGGTAGTGTTTAGGTGGTTTCTTGGTGACATTTTGGTGGTGTTTAGGTGGCATTTTGTTCGGATTTTGGTGGCATTTTGGTGGTGTTTTAGTGGTTTCCTGATGGGTGTTTTGGTGGCATTTTGGAAGTGTTTTGGTGTTGTTTTGGTGCCGTTTTGGTGGGATTTTGGTGACGTTTTGGTGGTGTTTTGGTGGCGATTTGGACGTGTTTTGGTGTTGTTTTGGTGCTGTTTTGGTGGGATTTTGGTGAGGTTTTGGTGTTGTTTTGGTGGCGTTTTGGTCGGATTTTGATGGAATTTTGGTGGTGCTTTGGTGGTTTCTTGGTGGTGTTTTGATGGCATTTTGGTGGAGTTTTGGTGTTGTTTTGGTGTTGGTGGTGTTTTGGTAGTGGTGTTTTGGAGGTGTTTTGGGGTTTCTTGATGGTGTTTTGGTGGCGTTTTGGTCAAATTTTGGTGGTGTTTTGGTTTGGGTAGTGTCTCCTCGTACTTGTCCATCTCCACCTCGGTCTCCCACTCCAGCAGGGGGACCCCTCGCAGCTCGATGTGGATGTCGTAGATTCCTTTATTAAACAGATCTCCGGTCCACTTCGCCACCTGACGACAGAAGAAAACAAATATACAAATGTTCTAGAAATCGATCTGGTTTGAACCGATGGGAGAACCTTAAACTGTGAACAGTGTCTTCAGATTTACAGCTAAACTCCACCCAGAAAGCCCAGAATAAATCTAAAATAAAAGCTGATCAGATTCCCAGTCCTCGGTCTCGTACCATGAGCGTGATCATGATGGGGAGGCCGTACGTGATCTCGTTGGTGGACTCGATGAGGATGACCGTCAGGCTGATGGTCATCCGGACCACGCCCCCCAGGAACGCCGCCGCCCCGATCAGAGCGAAGGTCCCGGAGTAAACGTGCATGTGCAGCTCCCTGGAAACCGAACGCAAAAGACGATAAAAACACCGAGATACAGAGAAAAGAGACAGAGACAAACACAGAGACGTGTGCAGTCATTCAACAACTGCTCCATTTGGACACAATCACTCATTTTTGTTCATTTTGTTGTTTGTTTGTTTACTCTTGTTTTAGACCTGCTTTAGACCTGGTTTCGGCCTGGTTTAGGCCTGGTTTCGGCCTGGTTTCGGCCTGGTTTAGACCTGGTTTCGGCCTGGTTTAGACCTGGTTTAGGCCTGGTTTAGACCCGGTTTAGGCCTGTTTGTGTTTAATATGTTTTAAATTGTGTGTTTTTCCCATGTTTTTATACTGAAAACAGCAAGAATGGGACAGAGGGGCACAGAGGGGCACAGAGAGGCAAAGAGGGGCACAGAGAGGCACAGAGGGGCACAGAGGGGCACAGAGGGGCACAGAGGGGCACAGAGGGGCACAGAGGGGCATGTATGTCTCACGTGTTGAGGATGTTGGCGAGCAGACGTCCCAGGGCGGCGCCGCAGAGCAGGGAGGGCACGAATAGGCCGCTGGGCACAGACACGCCGTACGTCCAACACGCCAACAGCAGGTACAGCACGAAGAAGACGGAGAGGCTGAGGGGGCTGAACAGACCTGCACACACACACACACACAGAGACACACACACAGAGACACACACACACACACAGAGACACACACACAGAGACACACATAGAGACACACACAGACACACACACACACACACACAGAGACACACACACACACACAGAGACACACACACACAGAGAGACACACACACACACACACAGAGACACACACACACAGAGACACACACACACACACACACACACAGAGACACACACACACACAGAGACACACAAATACACAAACAAACAGGGGTAAATATGTGTTTCAGGCCAGTTCCACACACACACACACACACACGGGTGTGTCTATAAACGCAGATCTGCTACACTTGGTTTTATAAAAAGTCTTGCGTCCACATTTAACCGTGTTAAATATAATTCCATCCACACAGCCCCACATAATCACGCTCTTGGTGCGGTTATGAGCCTCCAGACCAGCAGGGGGCAGTGTTTTCCTAAACATAAGCTCCAGCCTGTCCAATCAGAGGCTCCGTTTTGGCGTCGTCATTTCCGCAAAACATGAAACATGAAACATGAAACATGGAGCCAGGAGCTCGTCTGTGTGATGGACAAAGAGGCTGAACTGTTTTAAGTGGTTATGGAAACAAAGTGAACAAGACACAAGAAAATCTGGATTGGGAATCAGGCCAAAGCAGAATATGGACATTTGAACTCCATTTTTGAGCCTGTCAGAGGGTCAGAAGTAACAGGCTTCTCAGAGTGTCCCTGCTCCACTGTCTGACAGAAACAAGGAGCATCTATGACGTTTATGCTCTTATGTCGCAAATAGTGACGTTTAAAAACACAAATCACCGTTATTCATGTCCAGACCAAACGCAAAACCAGAGTTTACCAAAATCTGCACTTTGGCCGGAGTTTTCCAAAAGGTTTTAAGGGCTTAATCCTTCGGTTCTGTGTGGATGAGGCCAAATCGTATAAAAATAACTTAGTTTAATCAGATACCATCTCTGTGTGGACAAGGCCTTAAATAAGAGAATAAGCTAGAAACAGTGAAACAAACGGCTCTGATCCTGGTTCAGAAGGAGGAATGAAGGAGAAGAGGAGGAGAAGAGGAGGAGATAAAGAGGAGAAGAGAGGAAGAGGAGGGGGTGTTTACCGTCCTGGTGGAAGAGCTGGTGAATGGCTTTCTCCTGCGGGTTGAACAGAAGTGTGGCCATGTCGTTGTAGGTGCTGTTCGAGCAAAAGAACTGACGCACCGAAGAGTTTGTGTCCCCGCCCTGAAACACAGAGACCGAGAGACCGGACTGAGGGACCAGGGACCGGACTGAGGGACCGGGGACCGGACTGAGGGACCGGGGACCGGACTGAGGGACCGGGGACCGGACTGAGGGACCCGAGACCGGACTGAGGGACCAGGGACAGGACTGAGGGACCCGAGACCGAACTGAGGGACCCGAGACCGGACTGAGGGACCAGGGACCGGACTGAGGGACCAGGGACCGGACTGAGGGACCAGGGACAGGACTGAGGGACCAGGGACCAGAAGATAAATCTTTCCATCAGAACCACGATGACCACTCTGCCTGTTATACATGTTTTGGCCTCTTGTTGGCGCAGTGGAGCAAATGAAGCACCTTGAAGCATCGGCTCAAGAGTCGAGAAATTGGATGGAAGCTTCAGGGCTTCATCTTGACTTCACTACTGAACCTGCTGAAGTCGCCCCATCAAACTCAAACCTACAAAAACTGTGTCAATGTTTGTGTTTAGTTTGTGCTGCAAAAAGTTTCATTTGTGTGATTCTGGTTCTTCAGATATTTGCAGTTTTATTTTGGTCGATGACGTCGTCCAGAACCTCAGAATGTGAAACAGCCTCAAAACAGGAAGAAAATGACAGAAAACGTTTGTATTTGGTTTGTGCTGTTTTGTGCTGTGACAGTTTCATTTGTGTGAGTTTATTTCTAAAATTATTCATTATTATTTCTGTGGTAATTATAGGACGTCATTTCTGCTCAGCTGACGGAGACAAACTCCACAAAACTAGTGAGGTTCTGGACGACGTCACTGACCGAAAATAAAACTGTGAATATCTGAAGAACCAGAATCACACAAACGAAAATGAAGCACAAACATTGACAGAGTTTGCGTAGGTTTAGTTTGGGCGACTTCACTCATACGTACGGTGCTGTTGGGTGGAGGCAGGTGCAGCTCGAGACATTCGCCCACCAACACGGAGCAGGCGAAGATCAGCAGAGACGTCACCATGGAAACGAGGAGGCTCTCGAGAACCCTGCACACACACACACACAGAAACACACACACAGACACACACACACACACACACAGACACACACACACGCACACACAGACACACACACACACACACACACACACACAGATACACACACACACACACACACAGATATACACACACACACACACACAGAGATGCACACATGTGAGAGTGGAGTTTAGACACCTGCCTGACATGACTCACCTGACAGGGCTCACCTGACAGGACTCACCTGACAGGGCTCACCTGACAGGACTCACCTGACAGGACTCACCTGACAGGGCTCACCTGACAGGGCTCACCTGACAGGGCTCACCTGACAGGACTCACCTGACAGGACTCACCTGACAGGGCTCACCTGACAGGGCTCACCTGACAGGACTCACCTGACAGGACTCACCTGACAGGGCTCACCTGACAGGGCTCACCTGACAGGACTCACCTGACAGGGCTCACCTGACAGGACTCACCTGACAGGACTCACCTGACAGGACTCACCTGACAGGGCTCACCTGACAGGACTCACCTGACGCCGCGGGCCTTGGGGTGGATGTGCTTCATGCGATACTTGGCCAGACACTTGTTGATGCAGTTGAAGAGCGCCCCCAGCAGGCCGCCTGCCACCCCCATGAGCACGAAGAACGCCAGGTCCACGGCCGTCCACAGGTGGCACTGTTTGTCCCCGTCTTTACACTGAAACATTCACCTACAGTTTACTCCTGCACAGGAGGAGCTCCACTGTGTTTTTAAAAACTCTCTTCACACTTTACCTTAAACTCCCCAAAGTTGAGCAGCCCGGGCAGCTGGAACGAGCCCCATTTATTAAAGTAAATCCCCGAACGAAAGAAGTTCAGAGTGAACGTGGCCGACATGGAGCAGAAGAGCTGAAGAACAGAAGAGGGAACTCATTACAGTGTTTTTCTGACCTGTGGCACACTTCAGTCTGTGTAATCGTCCTGGGCCCCTGGCACGTACCACTTTCCAGGTGAGGGCCTGGTTCCAGAAGGAGGAGCCCTCCTCTAGACTGAAGAGAGTGCCCCCTATAGGCGCCCCGAAGGCAGCGGCCACTCCAGCGGCAGCTCCGGCCGACACAAAGTCCCGTTTATCCCTGAAAAGACAAAAGAAACAGAGACATAGACATAATAGATTTATAAAAACAGGGCTCCACAGAGGGGCCCCGGTGTGTCACTACAGACCCTGTGATGAGTAAGTTAAGTTTATTTGTACAGCACCTTTCACACACAGGAGTCACGAAGTGCTTCACAGAGAAAAAAACATATTAAAATAAATACAAATACATTAATAGTAAAGAACATATGTGGTCACAGTGCCCCAAGTCTGTGAGGGCGCAAACCTTCTCAAAAAGGAAGGTTTTTAGGTGCTTTTTGAAAACCTCAACATTGCCCAACAAGTGGAGATAATGGGGCCAAAAGGCTTGGAACGACCTTTCTCCTCTAGTTTTAAAGCTTGTCCGAGGAACCATTAACATATTTTGGCCAGTAGACCTTAAGTTACAGGCTGAAGTGAGCGGTTTTATCAGAGCTGATAAACAGGCAGAGCCATGTTTGGCTCTAAAGGTCAGCACCAAGATCTTAAACTGCACATGAAGAACAGGGAGCCAATGTACAGATTTTAAGATGCGAGTGACATGTGCTTTCTGCTCGTGTGGGTCAAGAGCCTCACAGCTGAGTTTTGGATCATCTGCAGACGAGTCAGTTCCTTTTTGCTTAAGCAAGTAAACAGACTAATGCAGTCGTCCAAATGCGAGGATATAAAAGCCTGGATCAGCATCTCTAGCTCAGCTTTTGAAACAATCACTTTAAGTTTGGAGATGTTCCGTAAATGGAAGAAGCAGTTTTTAGTAAGTTGCTTCACATGAGACGCTAGAGACATATCAAAAAACAGGCCTAGGCTGTGCCCCGTGCCCCCAGTCGTGGCTTTATGTCGGGGACGGCACTGTCAGGGGCAATAATAAGCGTCTCTGTTGTCCCAGCATTCGGCTGAAGGCTGTTGTCACTGTTTAACTTGGGACAGGCAGCGAACTGAGGAGGATTTTTGGGTTTCGGGTTTTCTAAAAGAGCAGCACAGCTGGATATCGTCCGCAAATAGATGGAACGAGACATGTGGGACCCGAGTGGAGCAGAACAAGTACGGACGAGTTTGGACTCAAATCACATGAGATCATCTGGAGAAAAGAATCAAACAAACCCAGAGCCAAACCCAGAGCCAGAGCCAAACCCAGAGCCAAACCCAGAGCCAGACCCAGAGCCAGAGCCAGAGCCAAACCCAGACCCAGAGCCAGACCCAGAGCCAGAGCCAAACCCAGAGCCAGACCCAGAGCGCACAGACCTGTCACTGCGGAAGTACGGAAAGTCAAACTTGATCCACTTAAAGGAGATGCTCTGAAACTGAGGAGGAAACAGGAGTCACAGCGAAGCCTCAAACGATCAGAGTAAAGATCCAAACTGTGTGTCTGACCTGAGGCAGTCCTGCTCCCACGATGGCCCCGCTGTGGATCATGGGCCCCTCTTTACCCACGAACAGCCCTGAGGACGGACACAAGGGGGCGTCACACACACCAGAGACAGGAGCAGGCAGGAGCAGACAGAAGGGGGCAGGAGAGAGGAGGAGACAGGAGCAGAGAGGAGAAGACAGGAGGAGAGAGGAGGAGACAGGAGCAGAGAGGAGAAGACAGAAGGGGGCAGGAGAGAGGAGGAGACAGGAGCAGAGAGCAGGAGAGAGGAGACAGGAGGAGACAGGAGGAGAGAGGAGACAGGAGGAGAGAGGAGAAGATAGGAGGAGACAGGAGGAGAGAGGAGCAGAGAGGAGAAGACAGGAGGAGACAGGAGGAGACACGAGAGAGGAGGAGACAGGAGAAGACAGGAGGAGACAGGAGGGGGCAGGAGAGAGGAGGAAAGAGGAGGAGTGAGGAGCAGAGAGGAGAGAGGAGGAGACAGGAGCAGAGAGGAGAAGACAGAAGGGGGCAGGAGAGAGGAGGAGACAGGAGCAGAGAGGAGAGAGGAGGAGGAGAGAGGAGACAGGAAGTGAGAGGAGGAGGAGAGAGGAGACAGGAAGTGAGAGGAGGAGACAGGAGGAGAGAGGAGGAGACAGGAGCAGAGAGGAGGAGAGAGGAGCAGAGAGGAGACAGGAAGTGAGAGGAGGAGAGAGGAGGAGAGAGGAGCAGACAGGGGCAGACAGGTACCTCCTGCCACGCTCAGCACGACTCCGCCCACTTTGCAGAGGAAGGTCCTGAGTCGTACGATTCCCGGGATCTTGACTCCGTTCAGGTAACTCTTGATCTCCGGGATTCCTGAACCTGCAGCTACAGGCTGCAGAGCAGAGGGTCAGACAGGAGAGAAACCACACAGAATAAAGCACCAGATAAAGCACCAAATAAAGCACCAAATGAAGCACCAAATAAAGCACCAAATGAAGCACCAACGGGTTCAGGGACCTGCTGAAGTCGACCATCAAACTAAACCTGCACAAAAACTATGTCAATCGTTTCGCACAAAGCACAAACATGGCCATAGTTTCAGGTTTGTGTTTGATGAGGCGACTTCACGGAGGTGGTTCAGGGTGTGGGAGACGGGCAGGACCTGGACGAGCACGAGGACACTGGCCAGGAGCACGAAGGTCAGGTTAAAGGCGAGCAGCTCCAGCAGGGACAGGGCCAAACAGCCTCGGTCTGAGCAGCTCTCCACAGCTGAGGCTCGGATCAGGAACAAACACAGATTTACGGACATGTGTAGAGTGACCAGTGTCCCTGTCCCAGCAGATTTACACAAAACCACTGATTTATCCCAGCGTCATACAAGAAATGTCCCTATTTTTGACTAATTTGACAGGCTGATACTTTGTAAAAAGGGAACAACATTTTACCATTTGTTTAGATAAAATACAATACTGGCTCCTTGGAGATCCCTATATTCCTCAGAGTGCGTTTCCCTGCACATCAGTGTCCCGGGTATGATCGGGTTTTTGAGTGTCCCGGTTTCACATGTTTACGCAGCATCTGCAACGCGACATACGCACAGAACAGACTCAGCATCAGCAGAACATCCTCTGTCACAGGGAGAACACTCATATTCACTGAGTCACAGAGAGAACACTCATATTCACTGAGTCACAGAGAGAACACTCATATTCACTGAGTCACAGAGAACACTCATATTCACTGAGTCACAGAGAGAACACTCATATTCACTGAGTCACAGAGAGAACACTCATATTCACTGAGTCACAGGGAGAACACTCATATTCACTGAGTCACAGAGAGAACACTCATATTCACTGAGTCACAGGGAGAACACTCATATTCACTGAGTCACATGGAGAACACTCATATTCACTGAGTCACAGAGAGAACACTCATATTCACTGAGTCACAGAGAGAACACTCATATTCACTGAGTCACAGAGAGAACACTCATATTCACTGAGTCACAGGGAGAACACTCATATTCACTGAGTCACAGGGAGAACACTCATATTCACTGAGTCACAGGGAGAACACTCATATTCACTGAGTCACAGGGAGAACACTCATATTCACTGAGTCGAGTCCTTTAGTCCCACAGAAGCTGAAGCAGCAGCACAAGGAAAGAGCTGCTTTTTTCAGCTCTTACAGTTTATGCAAATGAGTCATGAGGTTTTAAGTTTAGTTTGTGTAAAACACAAATGTTTAAATCTGCATTAAACTCATTCTGACCTCACACTGATGAGGCTCTGGAGTCAGGACCTTTATGTGTTTACAGTTGAGTTTATTTATGCAGATTAGGAACAGTCATAATAGTGATGATCATTTTAATATAAAATGTTAATGATTAATCATAAATCGCTCGTTAATTTTCCAGACGATCGATTAAGAAAATGTAATCGAATGCCCGTCCCTGGTCCTTAGGCAAGACACTTCACCCACTTGGCCAAAATGTGAGATGTAAACACTTAAATCTATCAGAAAATGACTTAACAGTAGTGAAATGATCCGTCCGTGCGGCGAGATAAGATAAAATAAACCACCTCGAGACTAGAATGAAGCATCTCTGAATGAGGAAATCAATAATAAATCTAAAAACATAGTGGAATAACCTGATGTAAGTGTTAAAATCTTGGCCAGATCAGAGAAATTTGCGGTGTTTGTGCTTCTCTGTAAGTTAAAAAAAAAAAAGTTCACAATAGCATAAAATGTGGAGGTATTTTTCACGTCAAAACTACTTAAACTCACAAATGAAACGTAAAATAAGAAAACAACGGGCTTCTGTATGAAACTAAAGGTCTGTGTAAAAGGATACAGGCCCCAACCACTCTCAGCTTGAGCTCGGTGAAAATATGAGCGAAGAAATCCACGAACACGCCCACCTGAAAAACACCGGAGAGTCAAGCCCCGGCGGAGGGATGAACGTGTGTGCAGAACGCTCCAGATGCCCTACCAGCCCCACGGTCACCCCGATGGCAAACACCAGGACCCAGCGCACGGCCTCGTACTTCCGCGCCTTCTGCAGACCACAAACACACAGAGGAAATCTTTACTTTAGTGTTTTATACAGTCAAAAGTAAATTCCTCCTGCACAGATTCTCACAGATGATAATATCAGAATATTTGTTTTCAAGGGAATAAGTGAGAAAATTATTATTACTCCAATGTTCAAATATTAAGACGACTGTTACGCCATTTTCATGCACAGAGAGCGAGAAACAGAAGCAACGAAACAAAGAAAAAGACGATAGAAATGCAGAAAAAGCGTAAAGAAAACTTTTAAAAATGCGATTTAACTACAGGCGAACACGGGAGTCCCAAAAAACGGACATAATTTTGCATACGATCTCACATTTTCACAGAATGTTTAGAAACTAGTGATGTAAGAACAACATAAATCTGGTGATGTCGTCTGGTCAAAGGTCCAATAATCTGGAGCATCACAATATATCGAATCCCGAGTGTCTTTGCTTAAATGAACAGTTCTGATGCAGAAACAGCTAAAAAACAGAGGGAACTACATAGACCATGATCCTTTGCTCCGTTTCAGTGCAGACGACATGAAGAAATAACTGTTCTAAGCACTTTTACATCTTCAGTCGTTTGGTGAAACGTTTATTGTCATTAGAGATGAAACGAAATCCAAATCTCTCTGGACCTGAGTTTCCTTTCTTTCATTCTTTCTTTTTTGTTCTTTCTTTTGTTCATTCTTTCTTTCTTTCTTTCTTTCTTTTCTTTTTCATTCAATCGTTTGTTCTTTCTTTTTCGTTCTTTCTTACTTTTTGGTTCAATCTTTTAGTTTTCTTTCATTCTTTTTCATTTCTTCGTAGTTCCTTTTTTCATTTGTTTGCTTGTTCTTTCTTTCGTTCTTTCTTTGATTGGTTCTTTTTCGTTCTTTCTTTCATTCGTTCTTTCTTTTTCGTTTTTTCTTTCATTCGTCCTTTCATTCTTTCTTTGTTTAGTTGTTTCTTTTACATTCTTTCTTTCTTTCGTTCTTTCTTTTTCATTTGTTCGTGGTTCCTTTTTTGTTCATTCTTTCTTTTGTTCTTTCTTTCTTTCTTTTTCATTCGCTCTTTCTTTCTTTCGTCCATATTCCATAAACATCTCTCTGTACCAGATTTATTACAAAAATGCTTCACAGACTTAATCCAAAGAATGAAGATGTAAAAGTGCTTAGAACAGTTATTTCTTCATGTCGTCTGCAGTGAAACGGAGCAAAGGATCATGGTCTATGTAGTTCCCTCTGTTTTTTTTTAGCTATTTCTGCATCAGAACTGTTCATTTAAGCAAAGACACTTGGGATTCGATATATTGTGACGCTCCACGATATTATTGTGAGACCTTTGACGATTCGATATCACCAGATTTCTGTTATTCTTCCATCCCTGTCTGTTTCTGTACATTCTGTGAAAATCTGAGGTTATTTCAACAAGAATTATCGGGACACCTTGTATCTTGTTTTGTATTCTGTATTTGTATGTAACTCTGAGCCATTTCCTCTGTGTTTATTTAAGTTTTCACGGTGTTGATGAAGTTAAAGGTGAACGAGGATAAATATTGACACGTCTGATCCCGAGTACGGAGCGTGAAGTCCTTTTATCTGTGAGGAACACCAGAGCCGCTCCAGACTCTGTTTGTTTTGTGACTCATGTTTCTGTACATGTCCGTGTCATCTGCGCCGTGTCATGGGTTCAAAGGTCGTATATAAGCTCTAAACTCTGCTGGGAGTTTTACGCCACGTTAAAACGCCGTTACCTCATCACAAACCTGACACGGACACACTGACGAAGCTCTGCGCTCCAGAAGGTCCAGACAGACACGGGTTCAGACGGAGGAACACGTCCGGGTGAACCCCTGAAGACCTGAGGGCAGTTTCACTACATTTCTCCTCGCCTGGATTTTTAAAATTAATTTTGCTTTTAAAACTGCCCCTTTTACCCCTAATGAAGTGTTCTACCTCCTTTTGTTCAGTCCAACCTGTTATTTCACAATCTGCTGCTGTAGTTGTGTCATGAGGCTGTGAGAAAAGCTACAGGACCAGAAATAGAGATGAAAAACCCACAGCAAACATGTAAACAACTTTTTGGATATAAAAAAGGCTTAATTTAGGGCCTGAGCTACAAAAATGCAAAATCTCAAGTCTGTAAGTAAATTAAAAATCTCCTTATTGCCCTAAAAACAAAAAAGTGCAGTGGCTCCATGACTTTCCTGGTCCAGTCCTGGAAACAGCTCCTGTCAGGTCCAGGGCCAGAGCCACAGCACTTCTGCATTTCCAGGGTGGAAATTACATTTGGATTTGTTCATTTGGACTGAAATAAACCTTTAAATAAAAATAGAAAGAGATGCACAATTACACACACCAAGATGTGTCATTTTCCATGTGTGTGAGAATTAACTCCACTTAGAGCGACTTTTTCCCTCGTTATAAACACACACAGTCAGAGGAGTCGACCATCTTGACTCACTTCACTCTTTGGCAAAGTTTGGCTCCATCAAAATGGACGGAGCGCATGAGTTTGGGGAAAACAAAGTTCCTATTGGACACTCGTTTTGCTCCCGTCATCACACAGCGTGAGTGTGACGTAGGATAAAGCCGCAGAAATGTACGGAAACCTCTATGTCTGCACTTTCAGAGGGGAAAAGGACGTTTCTGTCTTTTACACTTACAAAGTTCTGCGGTTATAGAAACATGTTCCTCTGTATCGTGAACGATGTCGTAGAGTCTTCGAGGGTTAAAAATGTGTAAAATCCCTCAGTCGACTCAGACGCTGCAGGACACGGCCGTAAATCTGCCTGAAGGAGGAGCTACGATGAAATGACTCTGAAACTAACACCTACATGTTTATAGTTTCTGTCGGCCTGTTGCCCTGAGCGTGCGGCCGTTATTAAAATGTGTTTAATTTGTCAAATAAATAAGAAAAAAAAAATCAGGAAATATCTGTTTTATAAGAATTGATCAAAAAATTATTTTGGAAATTTCCGAGCTTATGTCCTGTGGGAAATTTCTTGGAGCAATAACAGTATTTGTGATTAATTATACGGCCATAGCTGATGTCTCCTCCTCTTCCTCCTTCCTTCCTTTTCCTCCTTTCTTCCTCCTCTCCTCCTCTTCTCTCCCTACTCTCTTCCTTTTAATCTCTCCTCCTCCTCTTCTCTTCCTCTTCTTCTCCTCCTCCTTCTCCATTTCCTCTTCTTTCGCCTCTCCTCCTCCTTCTCCTCCTTTTCCTCCTCTCCTCCTCTTCTCCCCCTCTCACTCACTCCTTCTCTTCCTCCTTCCTTCCCTTTCTTTCTTTTCTTCCTCTCCTCCGCCTCTTCTTCTCCTCCTCCTCTCTTCCTTTTCTTCCTCTTGTTTTTCTTCCCCTCCTCCCCCTCTTCCTCCTTCTCTTTGCCTCCTCTTCTCCTCCTCTACCTCCTCTCTCCCCCCTTCCTCTTCTTTCCCCCCTCTTCTTCTCCTCCTTCTCTCCTCCTCTTCCTCCTGTCTTCCTCCTCTTCTCTTCCTCCTACTCTGCCTTTTAATTTCTCCTCCTTTTCCCCCTCCTCCTCCTCTCCCTGTTTTCCCCCCTCTCCTCCTCCTCTCCTCCTCCTCTCTCTTTTCCCCCCTCCTCTCCTCCTCCCCCTCCTCCTCTCTCTCCTTTCCCCTCTCCTCTCCTCCTCCCCTCCTCCTCTCCCTCCTTTCCCCCCTCCTCCCCCTCCTCCTCTCTCTTCCCCCTCTCTCTCCCCCCTCCTCTCCTCCTCCTCTCCCTCTTTTCCCCCCTCTCCTCCTCCTCCCCCTCCTCCTCTCTCTCCTTTCCCCCCTCCTCTCCTCCTCCCCCTCCTCCTCTCCCTCCTTTCCCCCCTCCTCTCCTCCTCCCCTCCTCCTCTCTCTTTTCCCCCTCTCTCTTCCCCCTCTCCTCCTCTCCTCCTCCTCTCTCTCCTTTCCCCCCTCCTCTCCTCCTCTCCTCCTCCCCCTCTCTCTCCTTTCCCCCCTCCTCTCCTCCTCTCCTCCTCCCTCTTTTCCTCACCTGGTTGGTGATCCCCTCCAGCACCTCCACGTACGGCTCATTGATGCACCGGTCATAATCCAAACTCTGAGGAAACAAACACAAACTTTCACTTCCCCTTTTCCCCAGATTCTGACCCCGAACCCGCCGCCGCTGCACAGACCTCGTAGTCTTTCCGGGGAAGGATTTCATCTTCGCTCTGAAACTCTCCGAGGATCGTCTGCAGAAACAAAAACAGGTTCAGACGTGAAAGAATTGTTCCCTCTTCTTATTTATTTATATTTGTGGGAGTAGATCAGAGTTTATATGGTGACCAGAACTTCAAAATAAAAAATAAAAACCTGGGACACGCTCATTTTTTTGGTGTTTGGTAATAATACAACTGTGAAACGAGCGCGTAATAAAGGAAAACTATTCTGCAAAGACAATTTATGACGAACATGAGTCAGTATAGTCACATTTTCTGTGTTTTGGTCATTTTTAAGCAGATTTTCTGTATTTTACTTCAAACAAATGACAGTTTACCGTCGGCAGGGATCAGATTGGTCGAAAATAGGGACACCTGGGACATTTCTTGTATAAAACTGGGACAAATCTGCTGGGACAGGGGACACAGGGCTCAAAACTGGGATTCTACCGGGTAAATACGGACATACGGTAATAAAATTGTTGTTTTGTTTGTTTTTTAACTGTAAGTCAGGATGAAAACTGTTTATTCAAGATCATAATTACATTTGAGGAAAACGTGTTATTATTCATACAGATAAATGTCTTAAAGGCGCACTGTGTAACTTTTCCCGTCTCTGTGGAGCTGTTACTGCTCTGTCTGGAATGTTCCGCAGTGAAGCATTAACCTCATTTACCTCATGAAGATAAGTAGAAAGAAAACTAGGCCTAGATACAGGTCAGATCTATGGACAGGCGGCTTTTTGTAGCTGAGAATAGCAGCTTTTCGTGGTATTAACACATGTAATGGAGTTTAATGCCCTACTGTGGAACATTCCTGCCTAAACAATCACATCAACATGGAGACAAGCAGGTGGCGGACCCTGTAGTAGAGAGGTTCCACAGTGCAGCTTTACAGAATAACAGTCTGTGTCTTTGTGTCTGTGTCATCATGATGCAAGCGCCTCAGTCACTGCAGTCTCAGTCAGGGATGTGCAGTAGCTCGGATGCCCTGCCCCGGGGTGCGGTCCGGCCCCTGTGGAGTTCAGGGCGGCTCCGGGCCCTCTGTGCCCCGGGACAGCGGCCTCAGGGCCCGCGGTACGTACCAGCTCTTCGGGGGTGCGTGTCTCCGCGTCTCTGCAGCAGCATTTACAACAAAAACAGTGTCCACAGCACGCCATCTTCTGCGCCGCCTTCAGGGCCGCGCGGAAACTCTCCACCAACAACTGTTTTTATTCAGTTTGAGCGCAGAAATGTCACTAAATAATTCAGTGTGATTTTAACAACAAGCCCGAGCCATAATTAACAAGATCCCAGCGTAAAACTGAGCTGTGTTTAACCGCAGACACTCAAACAGGAGGTTTTATTTAGTAAGTAAAGAGTCTGATCTCAGGAGACGGACCGGCGGGAACGCAGCAGGGTCACGTGAGTGTGGCGCTGCGGACGCTCTGCGCATGCGTGGTGCTTCAGCGTAAATGTAATTTTTTTTCTCTTTTGTTTTTAAACCTGTGGAAGTGTCACGCACGACCAAAACACTTCACAAAACACTTTAAATCCCCCAGACCCCACTGACCCACGGACCCCGGACACGCGGCCCGTGGCCCCCCGTGCCCCCGCACAGCGCCCCCCGCAGGCCGCTCGTGGCACTGTCCGTGAGAGCCTCGTGCCCCTCCCACCCCCCGCCCCACGCAGACGCGGCGTAGCGTGGACCGTCCGCCTCCCACACCGCGGCACAACGGCACAACGGCACCGCGGCACAACGGCACAACGGCAGCAGCACAAAGAGCGACCGGGCGGACACCGAGGTAAGCGGCCGGAGACACGCGGGACACCGGGGACACGGGAGGCTAACCTGGGCACGGGGCTAGCAACACCCGGGCAGAAGCGTGGAAGTGTGGAGCTAACAGAGCCACGGGGTCCGGACCGAACCCCGAACCTCAGACCAGGAGTTTAAAACAGCCCGGGGGCCTCAGCACGTGTGCGCTCGTGCTCAGACATATGGAGTGTTACGGGTCAGATCTGTGCAGGGGAGACACCGAGCCCCCGGACAGTGAAAGCAGCAGACAGATGGTCATGTTCTGATGTTCTGATGTTCTGATGTTCTGAACATGTTTAAAGGAACAGCCTGAGCTCCGACCAAAGGAACTAAGATCAAAACTGACTCTGTGTCCCAGAGTTTAACCTGCAGAGACACAGAGACACAGACAGACACAGAGACATATTCAGGTGTGTCTCATTCACACTTTATGCACATTTCTCATGTGAAGCTCAGAATCTGAAGAATTCCTTCTCTGAGTTTGAGCCTCAAAGGCCAAACTGGATTTCAGCTTTGAACCTGTGACCAAAACGGGAGGTCTGTGAGGCTCCTTCTGCTTCCTGATCAGAGAATCATCTCGAACCAAAGCACCAAATTAGAACAGAAATAAATGTCCGGTGTGTTTATGATTAAGATTAAATCTGCGTTACAGTTTTCATCAGTAAAACACTTGATTTTAACACGTTTACCTCATATCTGAACTCATGTTTATGAAGTTTAAAGTCCAAATGTGCCGTTTGTCTGAGTCTCCTGCAGGTTGTGGGTGAGTAAATCAGATGTGAGGCGACATCAGGGATCTGAGGGTTAAATCTGTGCTCAGGCTTCACTTACATATTTCCCCGTCACTGACACCACGATCTGGAATGTGTCAGTGACCTGATCTACACCGAGCAAACGCCACCAGGACCAGGGCACCTGCTGCTGACCACAGGGACCACAGGGACCGCACTGACCACACACTGACCACAGGGACCGCACTGACCACACACTGACCACACACTGACCACACACTGACCACAGGAACCACACACTGACCACAGGGACCGCACTGACCACACACTCACCACACACTGACCACAGGGACCGCAGTGACCTCACACTGACCACAGGAACCACACACTGACCACAGGGACCGCACTGACCACACACTCACCACACACTGACCACAGGGACCGCATTGACCACACACTGACCACAGGGACCACACACTGACCACACTGACCACACACTGACCGCAGGGACCACACACTGACCACACACTGACCGCAGGGACCACACACTGACCACAGGGACCACACACTGACCACAGGGACCCACACTAACTACAGGGACCACACACTGACCACAGGGACCACACACTGACCACAGGGACCACACTAACTACAGGGACCACACACTGACCGCAAGGACCACACTGACCACACACTGACAACAGACTGACCACAGTGACCACACACTGACCACAGGGACCACACTGACCAAACACAGACCACACACTGACTGCACTGACCACACACTGACCACACACTGACCACAGGGACCACACACTGACCACAGGGACTGCACTGACCACACACTGACCACAGGGACCGCATTGACCACACACTGACCACAGGGACCGCACTGACCACACACTGACCACACACTGACCACAGGAACCACACACTGACCACAGGG
The DNA here is from genome assembly GCA_030686955.1 of Odontamblyopus rebecca. Classification (NCBI taxonomy): domain Eukaryota; kingdom Metazoa; phylum Chordata; class Actinopteri; order Gobiiformes; family Gobiidae; genus Odontamblyopus; species Odontamblyopus rebecca. Next base: position 2,131,779 of record CM060654.1, on the reverse strand, counting down.
ACCGCACTGACCACAGGGACCACACTGACCACAGGGACCACACACTGACCGCAGGGACCACACTGACCACAGACTGACCACAGGGACCACACACTGACCACAGGGACCACACTGACCAAACACAGACCACACACTGACTGCAGGGACCACACACTGACCACAGGGACCACACACTGACCACAGGGACCACACACTGACCACACACTGACCGCAGGGACCACACACTGACCACACACTGACTGCAGGGACCACAGGCACTGCACTGACCACAGGGACCACACTGACCACACACTGACTGCAGGGACCACAGGCACTGCACTGACCACAGGGACCACACTGACCACACACTGACCACAGGGATTGCACTGACCACACACTGACCACACACTGACCGCAGGGACCACACACTGACCACATACTGACCAAACACAGACCACACACTGACCACAGGGACCACACTGACCACACACTGACTGCAGGGACCACACTGACCACTGACCACACACTGACCACACACTGACCACAGGAGTGGCCCCTGTGTTTGTCTGACCCTCTGTTTTCACATGAGACGCTTTTGCCGACATTTCAACATTTGCCAAACTCTCTGGGGGTTCTACATGTATGTGTATGGCGGAATGTTCAGCAGTTACCATGGAGACGCGACGCACACATTAGCAAACGCAGACAAATAAGTAAAGATTGTTTGAAAACCCAAGAAAAAAAACTGAATGGATTTGAACGGCTCATTTCAGCCTGAGCGTTCATGGTTCTGTTTAAGAGTTTGATTTTCAGCCAAAAGGTGAAAGTGACTCAGTGAAGAACTGTTCGCTCCTCCTGATCTTCCCTTTGGGGATTAATATTCATCTGTCTTATGACTATGATGTTCTTTAGAGGGACTTGTTTAGCAGCACAGATCAGATCACCTGAGGTCAGATCAGGTCGTTTTTTTCTGGCTCAGATAAAGTTTAACCAGACACTTCACACAAAGCAGAGCTTAAAGTTGAACTCAGGCTCGTCTGAAGCTAAAGTCCGTTTTTAGAGGAGGTGAATTCTGTCAGGAGCCAAAAAACGGCACAGATCAGTGTTTCCTCGGCGGAGATCTCACTGTGGCAGTGAGTCTGTCAAGGCAACAAACTAGTGCAGTGATGGGGGCAAGTTCTGAACTTCCACGTAAAACGCCAAGAGGCCCGAGCTGCCAGAAGCAACAAGTGAAGATCGACTACTGACGGTGAAGAAGAAGAGAAACAGAAGGTTGTTGCAAGTAAATGGTTCAGGAATGTATTTTTTAAATAATTTTTCAAACATATAATTCACTGGTAAATAAACGGGATTAGAAACGATGTCGGTGATCGAGTCTTTTGGGCTTTGGCCTGTGGGAAATCAGCAGAGGGAAGTGTGAGGTGCTTATAAAGATGTTTTCTAACGTTTCCAGACACTAATGAGTGAACCAGGCAGAGCGTTTGGTTTGTTAGACTCGTGGCTGTTGTCAGATGGGTTAAAGTGGAGTTAAGCTTCTTCAGTCTGAAGCAAATTGGTGTTTTACGTGGAAGTTCAGAACTTGCCCCCATCACTGCACTAGTTCAGAACTTGCCCCCATCACTACACTAGTTCAGAACTTGCCCCCATCACTACACTAGTTCAGAACTTGCCCCCATCACTACACTAGTTCAGAACTTGCCCCCATCACTACACTAGTTCAGAACTTGCCCCCATCACTGCACTAGTTGCCTTGACAGACTCACTGCCACAGTGAGATCTCCACCGAGGAAACACTGATCTGTGCCGTTTTTTGGCTTCTGACAGAATTCACCACCTCTAGAAACGACTTTAGCCTCAAACGTGCCCGAGTTAAACTTTAATCATCAATGATCAACAACAGATGAGCTCATTTCTGTTTATTTAATTCACATGTTGTGTTTCTTGTGCAGTGTGACAGAAAATGGTGAACCAGGTTCAGCGCAGTGACGGGAGCTGGGGCAGTCGCAGTGACTCCAGCGCCGCTAGCACCAGCGGAGGGGACAGCTCCAAGGAAAGCTCCCGATGTTCCACCCCGGTGCTGGACTTGGACCGGTCCGACCGCCTCAGGGACAAGATGCGGCGCCGGATCGACTCTGGAGACCGCTGGTTCTCTCTGGAGTTCTTCCCCCCGCGCACGGCCAGCGGAGCGGTCAACCTCATCTCCAGGCAAGCTCCAGTCACACAGAACACAGGAAACGGTTCAGAGTCACGACACTAAAGGACCTCTGACAAACACACCTAACGTCATTAGATTTAAGATTTTACGAAGAAGCTTTTCAAAAATATTTTCCCAGTTCGGCCTTTTTTTCGGTTTAATGCTGCATTCTCTTGAACATCAGTAGTGGATAAATCTGAGTCCGTTCTCCCGACATTTGTTGTAAATCCGTTCCAGTGCAACAGTCGGGGAAAATATGGACGCCTGAGAAAATTGAATGTCCAATTGACTCTTCTGAACTTGTGTTTGTGTTTGGGAGCCGTTCTATTGCACTTTCCTCGAGGTGGAGCCTGGTTTTCCACGAGTCCAAACGCAGTAGAATGTGCACAGAACGATAATAAAATCTGAAGATGAATCCAAGATGGCGCCGTGTTGTTTTCAGTGTCTGTGCTCATTGGCACATGACCCCAAAAAAGTTTACTTCTGCAGCCCAGTGTGTTTCTGATGCCACAGTCCACTCTTACAAAGCTGATTTTTAGGCGCTTTGATGATTTAAAAAATGTTTAAAGTTTATATTGTAAAAATACAGGAGAATCCTACAAAATCCGACCTTTCTGAAAGCTGCGGACGCCCTGTCAGCCGAACACGGGCAGTTTGATTTCACAAAAAATGCTCTGTGCTTCTGTAGGAGATCGTTTCTTTGGCTGCAGTACTTCGCTCAGAAACACATCGATCTGGGGTCACGGATAGAGGGGCGTGGCTTATCCAGCTCAAATTTTACTTCCTGGTTGGGAATCATGATATTACACTAGAGAATTCCGTGACTGTTACTATAGCAACAATATTATACACCGAGCCTCCTCTAATGTATCAGAGATAATTATTTGACAAATACACCTTTATGTCGTTGAACTCATGTTTAAAAGTCTCAGAAATAAACGTGCTGCTTGTGTAAAATGTGCCCAACTTTTGGACAGAATTCTCCCAGTGTGACGTCATCAGTGTGACGTCATCATCAGTGTGACGTCATCAGTGTGTGACGTCATCAGTGTGTGACGTCATCAGTGTGACGTCATCAGTGTGACGTCATCAGTGTGACGTCATCAGTGTGTGACGTCATCAGTGTGACGTCATCAGTGTGACGTCATCAGTGTGTGACTCTAAAATGAACTCTCTGCTTCCGTTTATAAACATACATCTCATTAATGTTTCTTGTTAATATTTACAGCAGGTTTTATTCGACTCTTTAAGCCAAAATTGGAGAATTAAAACCTGATTCACACTTTAAGTGTGACGTGAAGAGGAGCTGAGTTTCACACAGTTCATGAATAAATAAATAAATAAATAATCAAATGTTTAAAAAGCTTCATGTAAAGTATTGATAAGTGACGCGTGAACTGAAGAATTTGTTGTAATCCACTGAAGAGCTGCTCCTAGTGAGCAGAAATACTGCTTTGCTTTAAACCCCTTTGGTCATTGAAATTCTAAATGTCCTGTAATATGTAATGTCTAAGTTTTGACTGAATGACTAAAGAAAGAAATAAACTAAACACAAACACTGAAGTTAAGCAGAGCTTTAGTCTCATGTTCTCGCAGCAGCAGGTCAAATATCGGCTCAAAACCACATCCCCATTTTTGACCCTGAATAACACGACTCTGACAAAATAATCTCTCTGTACGGCCACAGAAACGTCCCGTACAGTGGCCCCTGGTTTATGGCCCCTGGTTTATGGCGGGGGTCAGGTCCCAAAAAGAACCCGCGACAGGCGAAATCTGTGAAGTATCAGCTTTATATTTTACAGTTATTCTACAATCCAAAACTGAACTATAGAATAAAACCAAAGATCCAAACCTGTTTTCAGCCCATTTGTTTAAGAAATAAAAATAGAAACGTTTTCTTACAAATAACTCTGATAGTTTTTAAAAATAGTGTAAAATAATCATGTTAATAGTGAACAGGAGGTTGGACATTGGGCCTCAGGCGTATTTCAGTCCCTCTGAGCCTCTTCCTCCTGACTCCTGTAGCGTCTTTTTCCCAGAACAAACCTCAGATTCATTTATTCTGTAAAGGCGCCTACAGCCGCAGAGCTTCTGCCTTCAGCAGCTCCAGAAGTTTCTCTTTTTCTGTGATAGTTTCATCTTCCTCGGCCTTTTGCCTTTGTCGTGCAGAACGTTTCCTCCACATTGTGGGTTTTGTCCTGGAGAAAATTTGCAAAGGTAAATGTGTCGGGCTGAACAGAGACGAGGCCCAGAAACTGTGGACACTGGTCTGAGTGAAAAACCAACGTGACTTTTTCACTTGTGGACGACCTCAGCCTCAGGATTCAGAACACAAGGCACTGGGGAAAAATCCACGAAACAGCGAAGCCGTGAAAGGTGAACTGTGTTATAGCGACAGTTCACTGTACACGACATTTCTCTGTAATAATCGTTAGTTTACTGTTCCTGTTTGTGCAGGTTTGACCGCATGGGCTCTGGGGGGCCCCTCTTCATCGACATCACGTGGCACCCGGCGGGCGACCCCGGCTCGGATAAGGAGACGTCGTCCATGATGATGGCGAGCACAGCCGTGAACTACTGCGGCCTGGAGAGCGTCCTCCACCTCACCTGCTGCAACCAGAGCCGGGCCAACATCAGCGCCCACCTGGGCAAGGCCAAACACCTGGGCCTCAAGAACATCATGGCCCTGAGAGGAGGTACGGGGCCTCAGGCAAAGGAAGCTCACTGAGGCCAGCAGCTACAGGGGGGAATGTGGAGCCGATGTCAGGGAAAGGAATTTATTTACAGACAAAATATTTATTTCTTCATTTTCATTTAGAAAGAAATGTACATTCCTTTACAGTGGAACAGCGTATTATCCATGTGACAATAGTGAAATCATAACAAACAAAAGCTTGGCCAAAAAGGAGCAGAAGAAGAAGAAGATAAATAATTTAATCCCACCCTCCTCTTCTAATTGAACATAATGAGCTTTATTTTACATTAGACAGTTTCATTACAAGTGACTTTTGCCACTTTTCCATGAGAGCTTTAACTCTGAATAAAAATTATTTAATTCTGGATAAAAACAAATTCCTCTTTAAAAAGTCCATGTAAACACTTAATTCTAATGAATATTATTCTTGAATTAATCTTAATCCTGAAGTCAGTGGGTTTATTTTGATTTTAAAGATGAATGAATTTCTTCCTGGATCCTGTAAACGTTTCTTCTTCTTCAAAATAATCCCGGTGGTTGGAGCTCGTTGGCTCGTCCTTCTGACTCGATCCGGACGATCCGGCTCCTCCAGTCGTCTCTTGGGACTTTCCTCCACGTCTCTTTGGATTTGTGAGCGGGATGTGGGAGTGGGCTGAGGTGTGGCAGCCTCAGACTCAGTTTGTCTTCTTCCTCCTTCTCCCACACTCTTCCCTTCTCCTCCTCAGCTCACAGACGGAAAGCGTGAGGACAGAATTCTCCAGCTGCTGCTTCATTATCATCGGAACCACTGTGGAAAAAGTTTGGATCGAGTTTGTGTCGGCGGCGAAACGACAAACCGAGATGACAGAAAAGAGCAGCTGAAGTGTGGGTTTTCTTCCCAAAGACGGAAATACGTTTGTGTCGCTGTCCAATCAGCACCTTCCCCACCCCCAGACGCTGGGGATGATTAAATAAAGACCATTTAACCTGTTTCCATGGAAGCTTCAAGGAGAATATTTGAACTCAGAACTATTTAATTCAGAACAATTAATTCGGAATTAAAAATCCTCATGTAAACGTGGCCCGTGTGTGTGCAGTTCATCACAAACGCTGTATTTCGTGTTGTGTGTGTTTGTTTCAGACCCGGTGGGGGAGGACTGGGAGGAGGAGGAGGAAGGATTCAACTACGCCGTGGATCTGGTCAAACACATCCGCTCCGAGTTTGACGATTATTTTGACGTCTGCGTCGCCGGTATGTTCTTTTGGCTTTAGAAGGGTCGACACGGAGATCCTGAACGGCTGAAAAACTTGGCCAAAGTGTCAGATCTAAACACTTAAATCTGTCAGAAAATGACTTAAAAGTAGTGAAATGATCCGTCCTGCAGCGAGATCATTTTACTGGACAAGTTCTGTTAAAATAAACGACGTCTAGATGAGAATGAAGCGTCTCTGTGAGAGTTCACGGGCTGGAAATACGTTCACGGACGCTCAGTTTGAGACAAACGGACTTCAAACCAGTTTAGCATCAGTGTTCATGGCCTGAGAATAAGTTCAAAGATGCTAAATTCTAGATCGTAGTTCGTCTGTATGAAGTGAATCTGTGTCACCGAGTCTAAAAACAAGTGCAGTGCTGCAGGGGAAACTCTGGGAAATGGATCGTAGCTTCTTCTTTTAAACATTTATCGCCTAAATTTTAAGATTTTCTGACTACCGTAATTGAGTCATAGAAGAAATACATGTGAGCATTTTTAAGATTATACAACCAGAACGAGTAAATCGATAATAAATCTGAAAACAACATGAAGAATCTGACGGAAGTTTGAAAATCTTGGCCAAGAGACGTTAGCGCTTTGTCCAGAATGTTTCACTGTAGATCACATGTGTCAAACATGCGACCCGGGGGCCAGATCCGGCCCTCCAAGACCTTTAATCTGGCCCTCGGCTGATTTTTCTATTAAAATACTTAAAATTTTCAGATTTTTCTGTTAATTTTCTGCACCGTTTAGCACAGCAGCGTCTCCGGCGTTTCTGTACGTTGCGACTCCCACCAGAGCAGCACAAATGAAGACTTTCCTCTTTCCAAAATCTCTTAAAGGACGATCGTTCTGACTGTCGACCGTGACCCTCATCAGCAAAATGTCAAAAAATGAGAAAAGCAGATGCTGAGTTCAGGATTTCCCAAGAAAAATAGTCTAATTCTTATTTGTTGACAGAGGTGAATGGGAAATCTGTGCTCAGTGTGTTTGGAACAAGTGGCGTTGCTCGAGGAATATAATCTTAAACACCACTACGAGACACAGAGAAAAATACAATAACTTGAAGAGAGAACTGAGTTTTCTGATCCGGCCCTTTTGGGATCAAAGTAGGTTGCATACGGCCCCCGGACCAAAATGAGTTTGACACCCCTGCTGTAGAGTTTTCCCTCTTGATCACGTTGTGTTTACCGTGGAATATCCAAAAGGTAAACTGACAAATGTTGAACCTGGTGTTTTAAATGACTAAACCCTGCGACTCCCTGTATTACAACATCACGCTGTCTTTGGACAATATTTATTTGAGCCGATCCCGTCACTATTAAAGTTGAACTTGGGGCCCATTTGAAGCTAAAGTCCGTCGCTAGAGGTGGTGGAATTCTGTCAGAAGCCAAAAAACAAAACAAAGTGTAGGATAGTGACACCACTTTAACCCATCTGACAACAGCCACGAGTCCAACAAACAAAACGCTCTGCCTGGTTCACTCATTAGTGTCTGGAAACGTTAGAAAACAACTTTATAAGCACCTCACACTTCCCTCTGCTGATTTCCCACTGTGTGTGTGTGTGTGTGTGTGCAGGGTACCCCACCGGGCACCCTGAGGCCCACAGTTACGAGGACGACCTGAGGCACCTGCAGGAGAAGGTGGCGGCGGGCGCGGACTTCGTCATCACACAGCTCTTCTTCAGAGCCGAGACCTTCCTGAAGTTTGAGGAGGACTGCAGGGCCATCGGGATCACCTGCCCCATCCTGCCGGGAATCTTCCCCATACAGGTGCCCCCTGCCACGCCTGCCACGCCCGCCACACCTGCCACGCCTGCCACACCTGCCACACCTGCCACACCTGCCACACCTGCCACGCCTGCCACGCCCGCCACACCTGCCACGCCTGCCACACCACATACACTGCCAAAAAACGCGGCCCAAATGTAAGATCTAAACACTTAAAGCTCTCAGAAAATGACTTAAGAGTAGTGAAATGATCTGTCCAGTTAAGACAAGTTAAGGCCTCCACACACGACAGGAGAATTTGCCCGATTTTGGCTGCGATTTCTTTTCGTTGTGACCCGACTTTGTGTCGCCGTGTGCGATTCTGAAGCCGCCGCTCCTCGTGTGTGGAGTCAGCGTCGGATCGGAACCACCGAACACCAACAAGGCGACGGAAACAGACGATAAAACAGTCAGGGGCAGAGGAGCGACGGACACGGAGACGCAACAAACTCAGGACATAGTGGAAATAAAGACTTTATTCCTCACCTGATTTAGTGAAATTCAGGTGGCCACTTTTTTTTTTTTTGGCCAGACAGTGTATCTGTAAATAAACAACCTCTAGACTAGAACAAGGAGTAAGTCAATAATAAATAAACGTGAATAACCTGAAAATCTTGGCCAGATCAGAGATATTTGCAGTGTTGCAGAAGATTTTCAGGTTATTTCTCTTGTTTTCAGATTTATTCTCTCTTTACTCATTCAGAGACGCTTCGTTCTCCTCTAGAGGTTGTTTATTTTAAGAGAACTTGTCCAGTAAAATTCTTTTTCTTGCTGCATGTACAGATCATTTCACCACTTTTAAGTACTTTTCTGATAGATTTAAGTGTTTATATTTCACATTTGAGCTCAGAGCAGAGCAAGACTGACTCTTACAAAACAACTTTTAGGAGCTTTGACAATTTAAAAATTCAGTATTTTCACAATATGAACTTTAGACTTAGACTTTACAGCTCCACCAGGGAAAAGACTTGGACACTGTAGCTCACATATCACATTGTATTACAAAAACAAAGAGTGAAAAAAATATTAAAAATGGTAATAAACTTCTAATAAATAAGCAGCAATACAAATAGCAAGACTGGTGTCAATAAGACATAAATTATATTAATGTGCGTACAGTAAAACACAAATATAACAGAATACAGCATAATAATGCTGTCAGAACTCGGGCAGTTTGAGCTCAGTGCTAAAAGCGGCGCTCAGTGGGTCAGAGGTCAGAGGTCAAAGGTCACAGAGTCTGTGAGTGTTTTTGGGCTGCAGTACCTGGAGCGGCCGCTGGTGTTTCCCACACGTGGCCGGAGGGGGAGGGTCTAAATATAGAGTCATGATCACACCACATGCCTCTTATCACAGCTCCGCAGCCTTCAAACGAACCCCGTGAACTCTTTCGAAGAAACTGTTCCACTCGACCTCTTTTTCCTTCTAGAAAACCATAATCTGCTGTTTCTGTGCAGAGTCTGAGCAGAGTCTGAGCAGAGTCTGAGCAGAGTCTGAGCAGAGTCTGAGCAGAGTCTGTGCAGAGTCTGTGCAGAGTCTGTGCAGAGTCTGTGCAGAGTCTGTGCAGAGTCTGTGCAGAGTCTGTGCAGAGTCTGTGCAGAGTCTGTGCAGAGTCTGAGCAGAGTCTGTGCGTCTGAGACCTCCGGGTCACAGAGTTCATTGACAGTTCATTTTAGACTGACAGAAACATGAGCTTGGGTTTGTCTTTCTGCTTTTTTCAGCAAAAATGTATCTCATTAATGACAATTAAACTAGAACTCAGGTGAATGTTTAACAGTCCGTATCTCATAATAATAATGAGACTTATCAAACCTCTGAATGTTTACGGACACAGGAGGCAGAATTACAGCAGGAGAATTCCTCGTGGAGAGTTTATCTTTACCACAGCGGCTCAGATAAAAGCTGCACTCTGGGACCTGTTGGACGGGTTCCTGGGTCACTGGGGCAATGGGACACGGCCACGTGTCTCTGAGGGCAGAGCAGGTCCTCCTGACCTCATGGAGGAACATCAGTGTGAAAACTAACGCCTAAAACCTGTGACACATGAAACTGACCTGAGTGTTCACTTTCAGACGTTTCTTTACAGGAACTCAGTGTTTTATGAGGAGGAGCCCCACACTCCTGTGGGCTCCTCAGGCCTCAGGAGCCCCACACTCCTGTGGGCTCCTCAGGCCTCAGGAGCCCCACACTCCTGTGGGCTCCTCAGGCCTTAGGAGCCCCACACTCCTGTGGGCCCCACACGCCTTAGGGGCCCCACACTCCTGTGGGCTCCTCAGGCCTGGACACATCTGGGAGCTCCACAAACCTGTGCTTGTGCTCTCCTGTGCAGGGGTACCAGTCCCTGCGGCAGCTCGTCAAACTGTCCAAACTGGAGGTTCCAGAGGAGATCACCAAAGTGATCGAGCCCATCAAAGACAACGACGCCGCCATCAGGAACTACGGCATCCACCAGGCGGTGCAGATGTGCCGAGTGCTGCTGGACAGCGGGAGGGTCCCCGGGCTGCACTTCTACACCCTGAACAGAGAAGTGGCCACTATGGAGGTGCTGAGGCAGCTGGGGCTGTGGCAGGAGGACCCGCGGTACTGACACACACTCGTGTACTGACACACACTCGTGTACTCACACACACACACACACACACTCACACACACACTCACACACACACTCACTAACACACACTCACACACACACACACACACTAACACACACACACACTAACACACACACACACACTCACGCACACTAATACACACACTCACACACACACACACTCACACACACACTCACACTAATACACACACACACACTCACACACACACTCACAAACACACTCTCACACACACACTCACACACACACACTAACACACACACTCACACACACTCACACACTAATACACACACACACTAACACACACACACTAACACACACACACACACACACTAATACGCACACACACACACTAATACGCACACACACTCACACACTAACACACACACACACACTCACACACACACACACTCAGTGCACATTTGAATACTGTAAAATACCAAATCAGAGCCGTGGCGTTTGTTTGTTTCAGTCACTTCAGACCCGCCGTTTATTTGAGACCAGGTGAAGGAAATTTGAGGCGATTAATTCCTCACAAAAATCTTACTCAGCAAAACTGGGAAAATCTGGAACTCAAATTCTTTTAACCATTGTGACGATAATGTAGGCGACTTTCTACACAGACAGACGAGTTCATTTGAAATGTTACAACAAATTTGAAAGCGTTTATGCAAATGAGCCGCGCTGTTTTAAGTTTGGTTTGTGTAGAGACGACGCAGCATCAGACCTGCGACTTCTGTCTTCAGCACCAACATTAGACTCACCGTTTATTTGGACTCAATGCTTATTTATCAGAATATACAAATATACAAATGTACAAATGTACAAATATACAAATGTACAAATTGTCACAGCACAAACCAAATACAAACAATTGACTCCATTTTGGGCGTTTTCGAGCATTTTTCTTCTTCCTGTGGGTCTGACCCCAGTTTGACCTGTAAAAGAATCGTCCATCCATCCATCTTCTCCCGCTTAATCCGGCTGGGTCGCGGGGGCAGCTTGCTGCCCAATACTCATAGCACCTGACCCCCCTATGAACCCCTCTGCGGGTGGTGAGCCCACAGGAGGGTGAACAACATGGTCCTGGCATGTTTTAGGTTGATGGGGAAACCGGAGTACCCGGAGGAAACCCATCCAGACACGGGAAGAACATGCAAACTCCACACAGAAAGGCCCGGGGGACCCGGGGATCGAACCCGCAACCTTCTTGCTGTGAGGCCTGAGTGTTGCCACTCAGCCACCGTGCCGCCTAAAAAAAAAAAAAAACAGCCTGATGCATCTGGCTCTCCATTACTCACCGAGTCTGACCTCGCTTTGCTTGATGACTTTTACAAAATGGTGGGACCTGAAAGAAACAATGATGTCAGGCTGAGTGAACAATATGAAGATAAAAGAATCGTTAATTTCTCCAAAACTAAAGAAGCACAAACGAAACTTTTTGCAGCACAAACGACTGACACAGTTTTTGTGCAGGTTTGAGTTTGATGTGGCGACTTCACACAGGTCTGTACAGCGGGGACTGTGTGTGTGTGTGTGTGTGTGTGTGTGTGGGCTCTCCTCTGCTCCTCTGTTCAAACTGTGCCCGTGTGTGTGTGTGTGTGTGTGTGCGTGTGTGTGTGTGTGTGTGTGTGTGTGTGTGTGTGTGTGTGCGTGCGTGCGTGCGTGTGTGTGTGTGCTGCAGGCGGCCGCTGCCCTGGGCCGTCAGTGCTCATCCCAAGAGGAAAGTGGAGGATGTGCGTCCGATTTTCTGGGCGTCCAGACCCAAGAGCTACATCTACAGAACCCAGGACTGGGACGAGTTCCCCAACGGACGCTGGTGAGGAGGCGCACACACACTATACACACACACACACAGACACACACACACACACGTTCCTGACCCTGTGTGTGTGCAGGGGGAACTCCTCGTCTCCGGCCTTCGGGGAGCTGAACGATTATTACCTGTTCTACCTGAAGAGCAAGTCGTCCAGAGCCGCTCTGCTGCAGATGTGGGGCGAGGAGCTGCACAACGAGCAGAGCGTGTTCGAGGTCTTCACCAACTACATCGCCGCCCTGCCCAACGCCAAAGGACACAAGGTACTTTTACTCCACCAAACCTCCGCAGAGTCTAAAAGGGTCTGCGCCGACGGGTTCAGATTAAACCCTGAAACAACCCTGAGCCTGTGAGCATTAGAGCTGAAGATCTGAGACTGTGAAGAGCCTCAGAGCCGTAATCCTGCTGCTCAAACCCTCACAGATGTTTTCAGGACAGAACGGTGTCAGTGCCGGTTCCTGCGCCTGTTACACGGGGAACCAAAGTTCTCAAAGGGGAACGAGCCGCGTTCAAACCGTTTAAATGAACCCAGGACACGTCATGGACAGAGGGAGAGGATTTAACACCAAATAAAAACAAGGCCGTACGAAATAACACTCGTGGATCACATCATGATTTATCTGCACCGAGTTCTACAACATCTGCAGCAGAGACGCCCAAACATCTGCAGCAGCCCAAACAGAGACAGAACCAGGAGAACACGGAAATCTGCAAGACGAACAGTACGGAATGTTTTGCAGACTTAAAACTTTTCTTGTCATTGTTACGACTCAGCTCTGCTAGGGGCAGGGGAAGTAACAAAAAACAAAAAACAAGATGGAAATGGAATAAATAAGGTCATTTCATTAAAAGGAATGTACAAGGTAAATTAAACCAAACAGGCTCAAATAACCTACACTAAGGAACAAAATGACAGGACTGAAATATAACGAGTTTTGTGCCTAAATGGGTCACGTAGGTCTGTACAAAAAAAGGGACACAACAAAACAAAATCACAAATGTCCCTAAACAAAAGTCAATAAACCTACAAACAGAATCAAGTGACTGGGGGCTGGAGGTGAGGAGGGAGGAGTCTGGAGGGGGGGGGGGGGGACCAGGGCTCACAGCAAGAATCCAAATGATCAAAGTAAGAACTGAAATCACAGAACACAAAGCACAGAAGTGGAGGAATGTGTGTGTGTGTGTGTGTGACCCTCTTGTGTGTGTGTGTGACCCTCTTTTGTGTGTGTGTGTGTGTGACCCTCTTGTGTGTGTGTGTGTGTGACCCTCGTGTGTGTGTGCAGGTTTTGTGTCTGCCCTGGAACGACGAGCCTCTGGCCCCGGAGACGAACCTGCTGAAGGACGAGCTGCAGAAGGTGAACGGCAGAGGAATTCTGACCATCAACTCCCAGCCCAACATCAACGGGAAACCGTCCACCGACGCCATCGTGGGCTGGGGGCCCCCGGGAGGATACGTCTTCCAGAAGGTACCACGCGGGACTCAGACCTGGTTTAGACCTGATATAGTCCTGGTTTAGGCCTGGTTTAGTCCAGGTCTAAAACAGGTGTAAACCAGGTCTAAACCAGGACTGAACAAAGTCGAAACAGGACTAAACCTGGACTAAACCTGGACTAAACCTGGACTAAACCTGGACTAAACCAGGACTAAACCAGGACAAAATCAGGAATAAAACAGTGTAAAAGAGCTTGGCCAAAATGTAATATCTAAACACTTAAATCTGTCAGAAAATGACTTAAAAGTAGTGAAACATTCTGTCCATGCTGCAAGAAAAAGAATTTTACGTGACAAGTTCTCTTAAAATAAACGACCTCTAGACTCGAATTAATCCAAAATAGAACGATTAACTTGTTAATAAATCTGAAAACAACATGAATTACTTGATAGAAGTTTAAAAATCTTGGCAGGGATCAGAGAAATTTGCAGCGAATGAGAAATTATTTGGGCGTTACTTTTTTCTGAATCGTTTTTGCCGCTTTGAACGACTCAGAGTTTTTGTTTGGAAATAAACGCTGTACTTTAAACTCGATAATGTGACCCCTGACCACTGACCTCTGACCCCTAACCTCACGTGGCCTCTCAGATAAGTTTCCGTTTGCTTTCGTCTCCGCTCAGGCGTATCTGGAGTTCTTCACGTCCAGTGAGAACGTGAACGCTCTGCTCAAAGTCCTGAAGAAGTACGAGCCCCGAGTCAACTACCACATCGTCAACGTCCACGTGAGTGCTGCTCTCTGCTGCCCCCTGCTGCTCTCTGCTGCTCTCTGCTGCCCCCTGCTGCCCCCTGCTGCTCTCTGCTGCCCCCTGCTGCCCCCTGCTGCCCCCTGCTGCTCTCTGCTGCCCCCTGCTGCCCCCTGCTGCCCTCTGCTGCCCTTGTGTGTGTGTGTGTGTTCAGTATTGTGTGTGTGTTCAGTATTGTGTGTGTGTGTGTTCAGTATTGTGTGTGTGTGTTCAGTATTGTGTGTGTGTGTGTGTGTTCAGTATTGTGTGTGTGTGTGTGTTCAGTATTGTGTGTGTGTGTTCAGTATTGTGTGTGTGTGTGTGTTCAGTATTGTGTGTGTGTGTGTTCAGTATTGTGTGTGTGTTCAGTATTGTGTGTGTGTGTGTTCAGTATTGTGTGTGTGTGTGTTCAGTATTGTGTGTGTGTGTTCAGTATTGTGTGTGTGTGTGTTCAGTATTGTGTGTGTGTGTTCAGTATTGTGTGTGTGTGTGTTCAGTATTGTGTGTGTGTGTTCAGTATTGTGTGTGTGTGTGTTCAGTATTGTGTGTGTGTGTGTTCAGTATTGTGTGTGTGTGTGTGTTCAGGGCCGGAATCTGACCAACGCTCCGGACCTGCAGCCAAACGCCGTCACATGGGGAATCTTCCCTGGACGTGAGATCGTTCAGCCCACGGTGGTCGACCCGGTCAGCTTCATGTTCTGGAAGGTAAGACCCTCAACCCGACTCCCGCTCCGAACCCGACTCCCGCTTCAAACCCGACTCCCGCTCCGAACCCGACTCCGAACCCGACTCCCGCTCCAAACTCGACTCCCGCTCCAAACTCGACTCCCGCTCCAAACTCGACTCCCGCTCCAAACTCGACTCCTGCTCCGAACCCGACTCCTGCTCCGAACCCGACTCCCAAACCCGACTCCCGCTCCCGACTCCCGCTCCCGACTCCCGAACCCGACTCTCGCTCCGAACCCGACTCCCGAACTCGACTCCCGCTCCGAACCCGACTCCCGAACCCGACTCCCGCACCGAACCCGACTCCCGAACCCGACTCCCGAACCCGACTCCCGAACCCGACTCCCGCTCCGAACCCGACTCCCGACTTGAACCCGACTCCCAAACTCATCTGGGGCCTCGTCTGTGGCTGGAGTCTCCTCTGTCCTTTCTGCGTCTGTTTTTTTCTGGCCTGTTAATTCTGCGTGTGTTTTTTCTGCGTCTGTTTTTTTTCTGCGTCTGTTTTTTTTCTGGTCTGTTTTTTTCTGCCTGTGTTTTTTCTGCCTGTGTTTTTTCTCTGGACGTCTCTGAGCGTGTGTGTGTCCAGGACGAGGCGTTCGCGCTGTGGATCGAGCAGTGGGCCAAACTGTACGAGGACGAGTCTCCGTCCAGGATGATCATCAAGTACATCCACGACAACTACTTCCTGGTCAACCTGGTGGACAACGACTTCCCCCTGGACAACTGTCTGTGGCAGGTCCTGGACGACATGTTTGAGCTGCTGCGCACTGACACCGGGCCCCTGGAGCTGGGGGGCCTCGGGGACCCTCAGGAGCCCAGGGACCCTCAGGAGCCTCAGGAGCCCCGGGACCTCAGGGACCCTCAGGAGCTCCGGGTCTGAGTGACGTGTGGTTTATAAACTCCAGGAGAACGTTTGTCACAGATACAAGATGCACAAGTTTACCTCAACACAGCCCTGACTCTGTCCCTCTGTCCCTCCTCTGTCCCTCCTCTGTCCTTCTATCCCTCCTCTGTCCCCCCTCTGTCCCTCCTCTGTCCCTCCTCTGTCCCCCCTCTGTCCCTCCTCTGTCCCTCCTCTGTCCTTCCTCTGTCCCTCCTCTGTCCTTCCTCTGTCCCTCCTCTGTCCTTCTGTCCCTCCTCTGTCCTTCCTCTGTCCCTCTCTGCTCTTTTGCTGCTTGTTATTTCAGGACAAACTGTCTAAAGATAATTTTTTCCATCAGACTTTGAATTTTAAATCCTGCTGAATTTATCACTGGGAATTTTATAACTGAAAAACGTATTTTAATTATTTCTACTGACATTTTTAAAAAGTGATTCGAAATACGATTTTTAACTTTTTAAATATTTAGCGGCTAACCCGTTAGCGGCTAACCCGTTAGCGGCTAACCCGTTAGATATTGACTTGATAAACAGAAATATGTTAAATGACGGCAGCAGCAAACACCGGACAGCGGGAGGTGCTGGAATCATTTCTTTGTTTGTTAAACTTTCTGAGGGAATTGGAGGTTTTCAGATTTTGAAGGTGACGAGGTCAGACTCAGATTTCCCTGTTAATAACATTTCACTTTGTCATAAAATATCCAAACAGTTTATTCACAAATCTTTAATATCGTCTTTTCTGTCGGTGACTAAACCCATTAACTTTAACTGCATCACAATAAAAACTCACATTTGAACTGAATTTACTTTATAAATAATGTTGGTTTATAGAATCTTACATAATCGGCCGCTCACGTCCTGCAATCTTGGATCTTTGCCGTGAATTTTTAATATTCTTTATACTTTTACGTGAAAATGTAAATGGTGAATGTTTAAAAGATGAATATTACATGTCGTTTGAAATTTTTAAAACTAAATTCAGCAGCGTTTTAAATTGTAAACCTGATGAAAGAACGGTCTCAGGTCTGTGGTAGACGCCGGGCTGCGTAATCCAGGTTAATCTGACTCTAATCTGTATTTGAAGGTGTTTTCATAGAGACTTTATCCAGAGCCGGAGCTGTTCTCACACGGGACGTTTTCACACTACGTCTGTGACTTCTACAGAATTATGTCAAACTCAGACTTTTGGTGAGAGACGGTCACAAATGAAACGTGCCCTTCACTTTTTATACATATTTATTATTTTTGTAGTTTAATAAATTTGAGTAGTTTGTGATTCGTGTGTCGTGTGTTTTTTCTCGACTTCATTTAAGATCCTCTAGAATCTACATTAAATTGGAACTGTTGAAGTGTTGGAAATGTTTTGTTTAGTGTGAAAAGTTCGCAGATATGACAAGTTTATAGGAGAGTAACGATATCCAAGTGTCGCGATACGATACGGTCACAGTCTGAGCCTCACGGTGCGATATTTATCACGATATCGTGGGAAAGCTCACGATATCACAATATTCTAGAAGAACAGACTGACTCTAAAACGCTTCAGTCATTTGGTGAAACATTTACTGTCATTAGAGACGGAACGAAATCCAAATCTCTGGACCAGATTTACACCTGATTTTCCTTTCTTTTGTTCATACTTTCTTTCATTCTTTCTTTCCTTCATTCATTTGGCTGTTCTTTCTTTTGTTTGTTTGTTCTTTCGTTCTTCCTTTCATTTATTTCATTCTTTTTCATTCTCTTCTTTCGATCGTTTGTTTTTTCTTTCTTTCATTCGTTCTTTCTTTCGTTCATACTCCATCTCTCTGTTCCAGATTTATTCCAATATAAAACTGTGAATCTGCTCCTTTTTCCTCTAAAAATGCTTCACAGACTTAATCCACAGAATGAAGATGTAAAAGTGCTTAGAACAGTTATTTCTTCATGTCGTCTGCACTGAAATGGAGCAAAGGATCATGGTCTATGTAGTTCCCTCTGTTTTTTTTAGCTGTTTCTGCATCAGAACTGTTCATTTAAGCAAAGAGACTTGGGATTATAGATCTTGTGATGCTCCAGCAGATTATTGGGACCTTTGACCAGGTGATATCACCAGATTTAATTTATTGTTACATCCCTAATATCTTGAGTCCTTGAAGTCATCCAATAGTTTTAAATCATCAGTAATAAACTGTGAGGGCTGAAGAATGTGGTCCAAAAAGTGAGACTCAAAAGTACATGTGGAAACTCGTGTTGGTCTAAACGAGGCGAGGCACCAAAGCGACGCCTCCGCTGCGTCACCGAGCGCATCGCTTTAAGAAAAGTCACGTGACCGACACAGTGACCGTGTCGTATTGAATCACATTGTGTCACGTGTCACTGAGGCGCCACTAAATCCGGAAGTGTAACAGATCGATCCGCTTGTTGCTATGACGCCGTTCGTCACTATGGAGCCTCCAAGAAAGAGAAAATATTCTTCCGTGTGGATCATTTTGATCTCATAACACCTGATAAGGTAAGTTTATTCAATTCCCGTCTCCATGGCAAAGTCTTTTATATATATTTTTGACCCATAGACCGGTTTCAAAGTTTGTAAACATTATGCGCGCTTCCGGTATGCGCGCGCACATTGGCCCCAAAACATTCCCGGGTTTGCGATCGTGACAATGGCGGATAATGACACGTGCATCAGTCATGTATTTAAAGTCCCTTCAGCCAACAGATGGTGACGGCTCTTTAAGGAAGTTAACCTTAAGCACAGGTACAGTTATCTGACCCTTACGCGCTACCTGATCATGAGTGGGAAGTGGACATATCAAAAATACCGCCAACTGAATGGCGCCACATTTATATGTATCTCATAAATTCGCCAAGCGCGTGGACGAAGGAGAATTTAAGAGCGTATAAGTCTTTAGAAGTGGACAATTTCGTGGAATGTGGTCATGTCCAACCTTTGAGGACGCACAAAATAACAAATGAAAGTAAATTTTGCATCGTCAAAGCCGGAGTTTTACCAAGTCAAAGGCAAAGACACAAGACGGGACTGTTCCAGGCCTGGGTGGACGCACATAAGACCAAATGACCTGTGTGATTTATTGTAGTTGCAGTTTACGTCCTTACCACTTGGTGGCATCATTCTTAGTTGTAGTCAATTACAAGGGAATTGAAGTACTCTCTGTAATGTGTTGAAGACTCAAGTAAAAGAGAACAGTCATGTTGAAATGGTCTCCGTAATTTTATTAATATTTTCATCCCTTGGTACAATACCAAAATATCACATGGTGTCAGAAGTGAACTATGGAGCAACTGAAACCTCCGAATAGTCTCAGCTTCGAGGGAAATGTCGCAGAAAACTGGCGAACATGGGTTCAGAAATTCGACCTCTATCTCATCGCGTCTGGTTTGGCGGAGAAGAGTGAAGAAAGACAGTGTGCAACGATTCTACATGTGGCGGGAGATGAAGCCTGGAAGATATATAACACAATGGAATTCGGTGAGGGCGAACTGGATTTGAACGTACTGAAAGAAAGCTTTAGGAAATACTGTGAACCACGAAAGAATGTAACTTACCTGAGACATATCTTTTTCACGAGAGCGCAAGGACAAAACGAAACTATTGACGCATACGTGACTGATTTGAAAAGTAAGGCTAAGGATTGTGGATTTGGAGCTTTAACAGAGGAACTGATAAAAGATCGAATTGTGTGTGGCGTTAACAATGACGTAGTGAGGGCAAGACTCTTACGTGAAGACGAGTTAGATCAGAAAAAAGCATTAGACATTTGTCGAGCGAACGAAATTACACAAAGTCACATGAAACCTCTGCAAGAGGAATCAGACATTGCCGTGAACAAAATAGCAAAATCAAAGACCGGAGCTAAGCAAGATAGCATGCAACCTAGGAGGGCTAGGAAAGACAGTGATGACTGCACGCGATGTGGCTACTCACACGAGCCAAAGAAATGTCCTGCATACGGAAAAGTTTGCAACGAGTGTTCAAGAAAGAATCACTTCAGTCGAATGTGCAAAACACCGAAACAAAGAGGCAATTCAAAGAAAACAGAGACACATGTTTTTAGGAAAGAAAATGCAACCAAGCGTCTGGATGTAGTCTCTGCAAATGGAAAGGAAAATCAGAAATGGACACAAGTACTGAAAATAAACAACCACGAATTGACATTTAAACTAGATACTGGAGCAGAGTGCAATGTACTGCCATACAAAGAGTTTGAGAAAGTGGCAAACAAGAAGGCACTGCTGAAATCCAATTGCTTGTTACCTATTCTGGCCATAGGATGGAGCCTAAAGGCAAAGCTCAAGTGTTACTACAAAGACAAGGAACATGAGTTTGAATTCCAAGTTGTTGATGGCAATTCACCAGCAATTATTGGAAGAGATGCATGCACAGAACTAGGCGTAATCAAAAGAGTGTTCAAAATAGGAACTGAAGACGACATCTTAGGTGAATATGAGGATTTATTCACAGGTTTAGGATGTGTTCCAGGATTACACCATATTCATCTTGACAAAGAGGTTCCACCAGTCATTCATCCACCATGCAAAGTACCTGTAGCATTGAAAAACAGAGTTAAAGAAGAACTAGACAGAATGGAAGACATTGGGGTCATTGCGAGACAAACAGAGCCCACCGACTGGGTGAATAGCATGGTGACTGTAGTTAAACCAAACAAACTTAGGATTTGTATTGACCCACAAGACCTGAACAAAGCAGTACGCCGAGAGCATTATCCACTACGCACAGTTGAAGAGATAGTCGCAGAAATGCCAAATGCCAAAGTATTCTCTGTACTGGATGCCAACCATGGCTTCTGGCAAGTGCAACTCGACGACAAAAGCTCCAAGCTGTGCACCTTCAACACTCCGTATGGAAGGTACCGCTTCCTGAGATTACCCTTTGGTATCTCATCCGCTCCAGAGGTGTTTCAGAAGTGCATCGCGCAGCGCCTAGAAGACCTGGAGGAGTCGTGAACATAGTTGATGACATACTTGTTTGGGGAGAAAATATGGAGCAGCATGACAAAAGATTGAGACAGCTGCTAGACAGAATCAGAAGCATCAACCTGAAGCTGAATCGAGCTAAGTGCAAGATCAGGATGACTGAAGTCAGCTATGTTGGACATGTATTGTCAGCAGACGGATTGAAACCCGACCCAGAAAAGGTCAGAGCGATACAGGACATGCTGGAACCAGAAGATAAAGCAGCTCTGATGAGGTTCCTGGGAATGCTACAGTATCTGGCAAAATTCATACCGAATCTGGCAGAGGTGAGTGCACCTGTGAGAAAATTGCTAGAAAGTAACATAGAATGGCATTGGGAATTTGAGCAAAAGAAAGCTTCAGAAAGCTCAAGGCACTGGTGAGTGACACCCCAGTGTTGAGATACTTCGATGTCAGCAAAGACATTACGCTGTCAGTAGATGCGAGTTCAGAGGGATTAGGAGCAGTGATACTCCAAGAAGGGCAGCCAATAGCATTTGGATCGAGGTCGCTCACTGAGTGTCAGAAAAGATACGCTCAGATTGAGAAAGAGCTTTTAGCTATTGTCTTTGGCTGTGAGAAATTCAACCAGTACATCTATGGAAAATCTGTGCACGTTGAATCAGACCATAAGCCCCTGGAGACAGTCCAGTGTGAGACATGAGTCCAGGACAAACAAATGTGTGACAGTGTGTTATGGGTTTGTATTTTTTCAACTGCATTAGACCAAAGATGAACCTTTCTAACATATTTTACCAGCAGCACCCATAGACTTTAGACTTCAGCAGATCTAAGCTGTGGGACTCTCCTGTTCTCTGTCTCTGTGTGAACCTCCTGTACACCCTTGTATACAGCCCCACTGTGGTGCAAATATAAGAAGGCCACACTGCAAAAGCTCAAAGTATCTTCTAATGATGCCCTCAGAATGCTGCTGAAAAAGCCCAGGGCCAGTAGTGCCAGTGTCCTGTTCTGTCAGGCTCGTGTGAACACTTTTCAGGCTCTCAGGACAAACCTGATGTATAAATCCATCTGTGGCCTAAATGACTCTGAACTCTGTGGTGGTGATGCTGGTGAGTCCCAGGTTTAGTGCTGTGCAGCACCACTGCTCTTTATGGAAACACTGAGCTCTTTTATAGCCCAGTTTTACTCTGGTCTTCTGTCTTATTGTTCTTTTATGGAGCATGAGTGTGGAATAGAGAAATGATGATGAGTTTATTGTTTGACAGGGAGCCAGGCCCAAAGGAGCAGCTGGACGCCATATTCAGGGTGAGTCCCCCACGAGCGCAGCATGTGTGGGCTTCTGTGGGTGCTCCTCAGGTTCTCTCTTTGACTAAAACTCTTCTCTTATTGTTCTGTTCCAGCGTCTGGAGGAGGACGTCCTGACTTTTGTCAAAGAGCAGCTGCAGAGGCTCCACAGGCTCCTGGCCTCAGATTACCCAGAATTCTCCGAGAGTGAGGAGGAGGAGCAGAGCAGCAGAGAGGTTCTGAACATCACCCTGGACTTCCTGAGGAGGATGGACCAGGAGCATCTGGCCCAGCGCCTGCAGAACAGTAAGAACTCTGTGACTGTCCATCTGAGGAACAGACCACACCAGACTTGACTTCACCGTGACAAAAGCCGACAGGTGTTTGAGGCTCACAGAAAGTACTATGACCCGTACATTAGGAGGGCGCTCTACAGATCTGAAGACTACATCAAAGTAGACTTGACTTCACAGTAAAGTTTCCACTTTTAATCTAAAAGGAGCAACTTGACTAAATAATTTAGGTTCTGCCATTGTAATGATCCTCACGGAGCCTGTGGGTTGTGTCTTTATTCAGGAAACACTGTCGGAGTTTGTGGAGATAAACTGAAGTGTGATCTGCAACAGAGGTTCAGCCGTGTGTTTGAGGGCGTGGCTAAAGCAGGAGACTCCGCCCCCCTGGCCCAGATCTACACAGAGCTCTACATCACAGAGGGCGGAGCCTCAGAGGTCAACCAGGAACATGAGGTCAGACTCATGGAGACGGCGTCCAGGAGCCCGGCCGCTCCAGAGACCATCACATGTGAAGAGCTCTTTAAACCCCGCCCACACTCACCAGAGCCAATCAGGTTTGTGCTGACGAAGGGCGTGGCCGGCGTGGGGAAAACAGTGCTGACTCAGAAGTTCAGTCTGGACTGGGCTGAAGGCCGGGCCCACCAGGACCTCCAGCTGCTGTTCCCGTTCACTTTCAGAGAGCTCAATGTGCTCAGAGACTCACAGTTCAGCCTGGTGCAGCTGCTGCACCACTTCTTCAGTCCATCCAAACATCTCTGCAGCCTCCAGCAGCTCCAGGTGCTCTTCATCTTTGACGGTCTGGACGAGTGCAGACTTCCTCTGGACTTCACCAAAACCGAGGTCCTGAGCGACCCCACAGTCGGCCTCAGTGCACGTGCTGCTGGTGAACCTCATCAGGGGAGGCTGCTTCCCTCCGCTCGCCTCTGGATAACCACACGACCCGCCGCGGCCAATCAGATCCCTGCTGAGTGCGTCTCCATGGTGACAGAGGTGCGAGGGTTCGCCGACCCGCAGAAGGAGCAGTACTTCAGGAAGAGGTTCACAGACCAGGCCACAGCCGTCATCTCCCACATCAAGAGCATCCGCAGCCTCCACATCATGTGCAGCATCCCGGTCTTCTGCTGGATCCTCTCCACAGTTCTACAGAAGCTTCTGGAACAAACAGAGGAACCAGAGCTGCCCCAGACTCTCACACAGATGTACGTCCACTTCCTGGTGGTGCAGGCCAAAGTCAAGAACATCAAGTATCACCAGGGATCAGGGGAGGACCTTCACTGGACTCCAGAGACCAGGGAGATGGTGAAGTCTCTGGGAAAAGTGGCCTTTGAGCAGCTGCAGAAAGGAAACCTGATCTTCTACGAGAGTGACCTGAGCGAGTGTGGGCTGGACGCTGCAGCGGCCTCAGTTTACTCCGGAGTGTTCACACAGGTCTTTAGAGAGGAGCCAGGCCTGTACCAGGACAAGGTCTACTGCTTCATCCATCTGAGTGTGCAGGAGTTTCTGGCTGCTCTTCACGTCCATCAGACCTTCTACAGCTCTGGACAGAACCTGCTGAAGACACCACACTCCTCTGAGAGTCCTGACCCTGAGTCCTTCTACCGCTCTGCTGTGGACCAGGCCTTACAGAGTCCAAACGGACACCTGGACCTGTTCCTGCGCTTCCTCCTGGGGCTGTCTCTGCCGACCAATCAGAACCTGCTGCAGGGTCTCCTGACTCACACAGGAAGTGAACAGACCAATCAGGAGACAGCACAGTACATCAAACAGAAGCTGGATGAAGAGGGTCTGTCTGCAGAGAGAAGCCTGAACCTGTTCCACTGTCTGAATGAGCTGAACAACCACAGTCTTGTGGAGCAGATACAGAAGTACATGAGCAGAGGACTACTCTCCTGGTTAAGATCTCCGGCTCTGTGGTCGGCTCTGTCCTTCCTCTTACTGTCCTCAGACTCAGACCTGGAGGAGTTTGACCTGAGGAAATACCAGGCCTCAGAGACAGCTCTCCTGGGTCTGCTGCCGGTGGTCAGAGCCTCCACCAAAGCCCTGTGAGTCCAGACTGTATTTAAACTCTTGTGTGGAGGTTCTCGTCTCTAATGTCCCTCTCTGTCCTCAGACTGTATTTAAACTCTTGTGTGGAGGTTCTCGTCTCTAATGTCCCTCTCTGTCCTCAGACTGTATTTAAACTCTTGTGTGGAGGTTCTCGTCTCTAATGTCCCTCTCTGTCCTCAGACTGTATTTAAACTCTTGTGTGGAGGTTCTCGTCTCTAATGTCCCTCTCTGTCCTCAGTCTTTGTGGCTGTGGCCTGTCTCCTCTCAGCTGTGCTCCTCTGGCCTCAGTCCTCAGCTCCTCCAGTCTCTCACATTTGGATCTCAGTCACAACGACCTCCAGGACTTAGGAGTGGAGCTGCTGTGTTCTGGACTGAAGAGCAACCCCCTGCAGACTGGAGACTCTCAGGTGAGACGCTCCCATGATGCACTCTGCCCCTTGTGTCCACATGAGTGTAATGCTGTGTCTTTAGGCTGTCTGGTCTCAGAGAGGGGCGGGGCTGCTCTGGCCTCAGCTCTGAGCTCCTCCTCCCACCTCAGAGAGTTCGACCTCAGCTACAACCATCCAGGAGCCTCAGCAGAGCTCCTGACCGCTCTACGGGACCAGCGCCCCCTGCTGTCTGTCAGGTGAGGGTCCTGGTTCAGTGGGTCTCTGGTCCGGGGTCGGTCCAGATCCTGGTCTCTGGTCTGGTCTAAACTGGACTTGTGTGTTTCAGGTTGGATCCTGCTGGAGAACAGTGGATGGTCCCAGGTCTGAGGAAGTGTGAGTCTCTGGATTTCATTCAGTTCATGGGAACATTAACATTATAGAACTTTATCAGGCTTTAAATCTTCAGTTATAGAGGAAATATTTGTGAGCGATTTGAGACTTGACACTGTTTTTGTTCATATGTAGTACTACAGCTTAAAATATAAATGAAAATATTTTGAAAAAAGAGGGATTCATATTCTCAGGAACAGGAAGTGATGTCATGTGTTTGTGTCCTCAGATTCCTGTGAGTTTTCTCTGGATCCAAACTCAGCTCACAGAAAACTCAAACTGTCTGAGGACAAACGGACAGTGAATTTTGTGACAGAGGAGCAGCAGTATCCAGATCATGAGGACAGATTTACAGACTGGGATCAGGTCCTGAGCTGCACTGGCCTGAGGGGGCGCTGTTACTGGGAGGTGCAGTGGAGCGGGTGGGGGAGGGGCGTTGAAATAGCCGTGAGTTACAGAGGAATCAGACGGAGAGGAGGGACAGAGGAGTGTAGGTTTGGAGACAATGATCAGTCCTGGAGTCTGAGGGTCTGTAATAGACGTTACTCTTTCTATCACAACAACAGAGAAACCCCCCCTCTCCTTCTCCCCCTCCTCCTCCTTCCCCGTCTCCCGTCCCTCAGGTCGAGTCTCTGTGTTCCTGGACTCTGAGGCTGGATCTCTGTCCGTCCATGAGGTCCTCTCTGGTGGAGAATTGTTCCACCTCCACACCTGCAGCTCCTCCTTCACTGAGCCTTTGTTTCCAGGGTTTGGAGTGTGGGGTAAAGGTTCCTCTGTGTCTGTGGTGGATCTGAGGACAGCGCCCCCTGGTGGACACATGTGACTCTGTGCTGGAGAGTCATTCTATCATAAATCTGTCCTAAATTGGTAAAAAATGTAAATAAAAAACAATTAACAAAAATGCTGAAATATAAAAAAACTAAAAGGGAAATAGTTATAAAGAAATGCATGTGACACATTTTCAGGTTTTTCTCATTCTGACCTGTTCACAGCACATTTGGAGTTCTGATCCGGTGACGTCACTTCCGGGTGAGTGAATTCTGTTTGCGAATTCTGTTTGCGAGCTGTTTTGCGAGCACTCTTACTAGCATCTCTCTACTGAATCTGTTAATCCACGAATCCATCTAAACTAGTGCCTGAGCACTTCGTCAAACCACCGAAGTTTATTCAGCATCTAGTGCTCTGTAATTCATGTTCTAAGCCTCTCTCTCTCTGTAGTTTCAGCTTGTAGTTTCAGCCTGATCTAGCCTAGCCTAGCATCATGGCTAAAACTCTTTCCCCCCTTTCCTGTTCTAGTTGCCACATGTGGAGTGAGAGCCCTGGCTTATTTGATAGTGACAGGGACAGTTGTGCTAAGTGTAGCGTAGTGGCCGTCCTCGAGGCCAGAGTTACAGAGTTAGAAACGCAGATCTGCTCATTGGAGGCGTTGAAGCCGAGTTATAGTCAGGCAGTAGCAGGGACCCCGAACCGCATTAGCATGAGCGCAGCTAGCGAGAGCAGCCCCCGGCGCATCCCGTGCAGCCGGGACCAGACCAGGACAGTTTTGTGACAGTTAGACGCAGGCGCAGGGCTAAGACCAGGACTGCAGATCGGGGACACATAGCTGAGTGCAGGACTCCAGGAGACCAGGGACACAGGGCTGAGAGCAGGGCGCTCCCCGGCCGGGAACAGGTTCGCCCCCTTGAGCTGGACGCGGGACACTCTAGTCATAGGGAGCTCCATAGTCAGGGACGTGGAACTGCCTGCAGCTTCCACACGGTGTTACCCTGGAGCCAGACTGGGCGACATCGAGGGAATCTTAGGCTTTTAAAGAGAAGTAAGAACAGGTACCGCCGGATCGTTATACACGCGGGGGGTAACGATACTCGGCGCGGTCAGTCAGAGGTGGTGAAGTTGCAGATAGCGGCAGTTTGTGATTTGGCTAAGTCGATGTCGGAGTCCGTGTACTTCTCTGGCCCCTTCCAAATTATGCCAATTGTGAAATGTTCAGCTGCTTTTCAGCTGTCAACCAGTGGTTGTCCAATTGGTGCCCGCAGAATGGTGTCGTCTTCATAGACAACTGGAGGGCATTTGAGGGGAAGCCCAGGCTTATACGTAGCGACGGCATTCATCCCACAGCGGCTGGCTCCTCCCTCTTAGCGCAGAATATAATGGTTAGTCTTAGATGACCATCAGGTAAGACTAGCACACAGAATAGCTCAGGGAGTGTCAGTGACGCTAGGGAGCAGAGTAGACTAGTGAGGCACTGCTCTGTTAGCGAGAACAGCTCCAAACAGGCTGAGACTGTGTGTGCGCCACGTACAGGGGCCTCCTTTGAGCCACCCTGCATGAACAATTCTCCCAGATTGGCTGAGGCTGTGTATGTCCCACGCACAAAAAGCACAAACAAAACATACCTAAACTCTGATAGGAAAGGTATCAGATCTCCTAACTTAATAAAAATAAATACATGCATCGCAAATAAACAAAATAAATGTATAAAAAGCACAAATAAAACTCAACTAAACTCTGATAGGAAAGGCGTCAGGTTTCATAACTTAATAAAAATAAATACATGTGTCGCAAATAAACAAAATGATAAGTGTGTAAAATGTGGACTGCTAAACATCAGGTCCCTCTCCTCTAAATCTCTTTTAATAAATGAATTAATTGGCGACTTTAATATTGATCTTCTAGCTTTAACTGAAACATGGCTTCAGGAAAATGATTATGTTAGACTAAACGAATCTACACCTCCAAGTCACGTGAACTTTCAAAGTGCCAGGAGCACAGGTGGAGGTGGCGGTGTGGCCGTCATTTCTCACTCCAGCCTAATTCTCAGCCTCAAATCTAATTATACATTCCGCTCCTTTGAAAGCCTCGCACTATCTATTACGTGCACCAACTGGAAAAACCAAAAAGCTGTTATATTCATAACAATCTACCGACCTCCTGGTCCTTATGCCGAGTTTCTGACAGAGTTTTCTGACTTTATTTCAAGTTTAGTTTTGGAATGGGAAAGGATTGTTATAGTTGGAGATTTCAACATTCATGTTGATAACAGCAGTGAGTGCCTCAGCAGTGCTTTTGGTGCTCTCCTGGATGGGGTCGGTTTTACCCAGAGTGTGAACAAGCCGACTCACTGTCACAATCACACTCTCGATCTCGTCCTAACTTATGGTATTGAGATTAGTGATTTACTTGTAATTCCTCAAAACCCTATACTCTCTGACCATTTTTAATTACCTTTCAATTCGTACTAAAAGACTATCCAGCTCTGCAGGAGAAAACTAATGAAAAGAACAATATCAGAAAAATCGGTAGCCGAGTTCAAAGAAATAATCGAGCCAGTATTAAATGATATGCCATGTGACAATGAGAACAACTTTAATCCAATTATCATGGATCAGTTTGTTGATAGGACAATGCTCACCTTAAAATCTGCTCTCGATGTTGCAGCTCCGCTAAAACAGAAAAGCATTAAACCAAGACCTCCGGCTCCTTGGTATACTCCAGAATTGCGATCACTCAAACAACACGTAAGACGCACAGAGAAGCTCTGGCGCCGCTCGCGCTCCGAGCAGTCTCTGAAGGCATGGAAGCTCTGCCTGCTCTCTTATAAGGCCGCTCTGCCAAAAGCACAAACCAGATACTATTCAAACCTAATAGAAGTAAACAAAAGCAACCCCAGATTTCTGTTCAGCACTGTAGCCAGGCTGACAAACTCGCATACTGCCCCTGAGTCTCTTCTCCCTTCGAAGTTCAGTTGTGATGACTTTCTTGAATTCTTCGATTACAAAATTATAACCATTAGAGACAAGATCAACGAAGCCACTCCAAAAATCAGCCCCGAGCAAATTCAGCAAATCCAGTCTGTAACACCAATATCCCACATAAATCCTCTAACAGCATTAGACAAATTTACTCCTGTCGATGAGGCGGAGATTACCTCAGTCATCATGTCGTCCAAACCATCAACTTGTTTGCTCGACCCTATTCCAGTCAAACTCCTCAAAGAAGCTCCACCTAATAATAGGTTCCATCCATAACATAATAAATATGTCATTAGAAAATGGCTTTGTTCCTCAGTCCTTTAAATATGCTGTAATTAAACCGCTTTTGAAAAAACCTAGCTTAAATCCTGATGAACTAGCCAACTACAGACCTGTCTCGAATCTTCCATTTCTCTCAAAGATTCTGGAATGAGTTGTGGTGAAACAGCTTTGTCACCATCTGCAGGACAATAATTTATATGAAAAATGTCAGTCTGGTTTCAGAGCTCACCACAGCACAGAAACTGCTCTGCTTAAAGTGACAAATGATTTGCTACTAGCTGCTGATAACGGGCTGGCTTCAGTCCTGGTCCTACTGGACCTCAGTGCAGCGTTTGACACCATTGATCACAACATTCTACTGCAGAGGTCAGAATGTGACATAGGTGTCAGAGGGACCGCCCTCAAATGGTTTAAATCCTCTCTATCAGATAGGTACCAGTTTGTTAGTGTAAACCAGTGCACCTCTCCCTGCTCTAAAGTAGCTTGTGGTGTTCCACAAGGATCTGTGCTTGGTCCAATCCTGTTTACTCTGTATATGTTGCCATTAGGTAACATTATCAGAAAACATGGCATTAATTTCCACTGCTCTGCTGATGACACTCAGCTGTACTTATCAATGAAACCTAATCAGATCAAATCGATAAGCTCAGTGCCTGTGTGAAGGACATCAAAACCTGGATGACCCTGAATTACCTGCTCTTAAACCCTGAAAAAACAGAGGTCATTGTTGTCGGTCCTAAAGGTCAGAGAGATTCTCTGTCCGACCAGATAATCTCACTTGACAATGTGAGTATAGCCTCTAGCTCTACTGTAAAAAACCTTGGAGTCGTATTTGACCAAAATCTCTCATTCACAGCTCATATAAACCAAGCTTGTAAAACTGCATATTTTCACCTGCGAAACAGAACTAAAATCAGAAAAATTTTGCCTAAAAATGATGCTGAAAAACTTATCCATGCATTTGTTACATCCAGACTAGATTACTGTAATTCTCTGCTCGCCGCCTGCGCTAAAGGTACTTTAAGAAGCTTCCAGTTGGTCCAAAATGCAGCGGCCAGAGTCCTAACAGGAACTAAAAGACGTGATCACATCAGTCCTGTGTTAAAATCACTTCACTGGCTTCCTGTCGAGTTTAGAATTAAATTCAAAGTTCTCCTCCTGACATACAAAGCCTTAAACAATATGGCCCCATCATATCTTCAGGATGCCATTGTCCCCTATCAGCCAAATAGAGCACTTCACTCTCAGAATGCAGGATTATTAGTGGTTCCTAGAGTGTCTAAAAGTACAGTGGGGGGAGAGCCTTCAGTTACCAAGCTCCTGTGTTATGGAATCAACTCCCTGTTGGTGTTAAACAGGCTCCACAGTCTCTTTATTTAAGACCAGGCTTAAAACCTTCCTCTTCGGAATAGCTTATGACCAGGTTACTTAGTTGATGTCACTAAGATAAGCTGCTGCAGGAGATAACAAGCTGGGGGAAGTGTGGCAACCTGAGCACTGTCCTCTGTTTCCTCCTATTTTCTCATCAGCATCACTCACTATGTTCTCATCTGTAGTTTGTTCATTGCTATTCACATGTTGTCCCCTGTCCCACTCCCCCTGTGGAGTGGAACTCTTTCAGACGCCTGATGGCAGCTGGACCTCTCTCCTCCTCCTCGCCTGGCTCCTCCTCTTCGCCTGGCTCCTCCTCCTCGCCTGGCTCCTCCTCCTCGCCCGGCTCCTCCTCCTCGCCCCTCTTCTCCTCCTCCTCGCCCGGCTCTTCCCCACCTGGGTAGCTGTGGTCATACCGAACTGGCCCACGGGCCTGGACATCTATAGCCTGTCCGTCCATGGGAGTGGATCCCTCCTTCACTGTAGTTCTCCCCGAGGTTTCTTCTTTTTCCCAGGACCCTGGGTTTTTGGAGTTTTTCCTTGCTGAGAAGGAGGGTCTAAGGACAGGGGATGACTGGACAATGTTTCATTTGCTGCTTTATATGAATGTTGTTTATTCCTGTTTTGATATGTCTGTGTGTATGTTTGGCTCATCCAAATCTTGGAACGGCCTTCGAGGCAACTGTTGCGATTTTGGGCGCTACAAAAATAAATTGAATTGAATTGAATTGACTTGACCTGATCTGGTGGGGTCGTACCTGCGCTAAATATTGAGCTTAGTTTTATATCAGTTCAGTGTCAGTTTGTGTAAAAATAAAAGAGAAGAAAAGTGCAGAAATACAGGAAGTAGAGGAGAGTTTTCAAACAGAATCCCTCTGCCTACGTCATCGACACAGAAAACTCCAAAATGCAGAGACAATTTATCAGCAAAGAACACATTTTTCTGAAGATTAAACACTGATTTAGCAAAATAAAGGTGTTTTCATTTATTTTTGTCTACTCTTAACTATTGTGTAATCTAGACAAGTTTTTGGCCCTAACAGACCTGGATTTACCTCTGCGTATGTCACATCTGCTCTGTGTCCAACCACAGAGTAAAATAATAAACTTCAGCAGAATAAAACAGGTGAAAACACGTTTGAATAAAATGGTAAATATAATGTTGTCTCTGTTTAGTGAGAAAGTGCTCTCACCTGCCACATGCACGTTCAGCCCTGCTCTGTGGCCTTGTGTCACTGTAAATAATATAATATATGTATAAGTTTTCTTTTTTTCTCTTCTGTCTCTTGGGGAGGGTGGACGCTTTTCCTTTTCTCTCCTGCCCCTGATCTTTCCTGCTTTGTTTCTGTGTCTCGTCTTGTCTAATGTCTTATTCCTCAACTCTCTCCGCTCTTTTCTCCAAAACTAAATTAACTCTGGATTCGATAAATTGGTCTTTTAACAAAATTGACACTTTAACAAGACAAACAGGGTCGAGTGAACCTGCGAGTTCTTCAGACACAGAAGATCTGTTTATTCAGAACCAGGATGTGACGGAGCAGGTCCGTCCCGGAGAGCACGGTCCCCTGGGGAAAGCGTGGGAAGACGCGTGCTCCTTCAGAGACCCGCGGTGGTCGACTGTTGCTTACCCTCGCGCTGCCGCTGCTGGCGCATCCCGGTGCGCACTGGCAAACCCGGACACATCCACGTCAGGAGCTTAAATCCTCCCGTTGTGCGCGCTCCGGGGTCATGTGAGCCACAGGTGACTGGCCTGGACAATTAACTGTGTTTTATTTGTGTTTAACCCATTTTCGGTCATTTATGGATGTGAGATCAAAGCAATTCTCTGTGTAACTGTTGGCCCCAGTAATATTAATCATTTGGTTGTAGAAATGATTTAATTAAGCTTTTAGAGGGGAGTTACGTAAGGTGGGAGGGGCGAGGGGTGTATAAAGGTGCGCCCTGTCGCTCAGCACCTGGTGTCAGTCTAGTCTCTACTCTCGTCGTGTCTGGTCGGGTCGTGTCTTGTCGTGTCCTGGCTGCAATGAAGGTAGTGTTTCGCTGGACAAGCGAGGGAGGGAGCGAGCAAGCAAACGACTGAGAGACTAAGAGAGAGTGGAGCGAGAACTAGAGAGAGACTTGTAGGAGAAGTCAACCTTTTTTTTGCCTGCCCTGTAAATAGACCTTTTTCTCCCACTGTTTCACTGTAAATATTTCCTGCACACATTTTTGCGCCTGTTTTTCCTGTTCTGCACTGTGGAATAAAACATCCTAAATGAGCCCGACTCAGCCTGAGTGTTTTGAAGAGGACCCCGTGACACAGGATTACGGGACTTTGCACTTTGGATCACGCATGAACCTGATTTTTCCAAAAATTCAAATCCTAAGGCAGTTTTTCAAAGCCTGGAAACTGGAGTGAGGGGCAGAGCTTCAAGTACTCGAGCAGCGGCTCTACCCAAAGCCAAAACAGGACAAATCTCTTGGCCTTCCCCGGTCGGCCTGGGCCAAGCAGGGAGGGTCTCCTCCTCCCTACACTTTCTCTATGCCCCCACCCAGCAGGTGGGCGGCTCTGCTGTAGCCAGCACCTCCTGGCTGCAGGACCTGGACACTGCCTCCACCTTCCTGAATCCCCCTCCCACTGCAATGTCCTGTCATATTTTAATGTGTCATAATTTAATGCCGTGTCATAATGTACATGTGTTCTTCTTTTTGTTATTCTTCCTCTATTTTCTATTTTCTCTGTAGTAGTTAGTTATAATTATTATAGTTAGTATATAGAGTTATAAAGACAGTCTAGAGATAGAAAGAGTTATAAAGACAGTCTAGAGATAGAAAGAGTTATAAAGACAGTCTAGAGATAGAAAGAGTTATAAAGACAGTATAGAGATAGAAAGAGTTATAAAGACAGTCTAGAGATAGAAAGAGTTATAAAGACAGTCTAGAGATAGAAAGAGTTATAAAGACAGTCTAGAGATAGAAAGAGTTATAAAGACAGTCTAGAGATAGAAAGAGTTATAAAGACAGTCTAGAGATAGAAAGAGTTATAAAGACAGTCTAGAGATAGAAAGAGTTATAAAGACAGTCTAGAGATAGAAAGAGTTATAAAGACAGTCTAGAGATAGAAAGAGTTATAAAGACAGTATAGAGATAGAAAGAGTTATAAAGACAGTCTAGAGATAGAAAGAGTTATAAAGACAGTATAGAGATAGAAAGAGTTATAAAGACAGTATAGAGATAGAAAGAGTTATAAAGACAGTATAGAGATAGAAAGAGTTATAAAGACAGTCTAGAGATAGAAAGAGTTATAAAGACAGTATAGAGATAGAAAGAGTTATAAAGACAGACTAGAGATAGAAAAGAGTTATAAAGACAGTATAGAGATAGAAAGAGTTATAAAGACAGTATAGAGATAGAAAGAGTTATAAAGACAGACTAGAGATAGAAAGAGTTATAAAGACAGTCTAGAGATAGAAAGAGTTATAAAGACAGTATAGAGATAGAAAGAGTTATAAAGACAGTATAGAGATAGAAAGAGTTATAAAGACAGTATAGAGATAGAAAGAGTTATAAAGACAGTATAGAGATAGAAAGAGTTATAAAGAAAGTATAGAGATAGAAAGAGTTATAAAGACAGTATAGAGATAGAAAGAGTTATAAAGACAGACTAGAGATAGAAAGAGTTATAAAGACAGTCTAGAGATAGAAAGAGTTATAAAGACAGTATAGAGATAGAAAGAGTTATAAAGACAGTATAGAGATAGAAAGAGTTATAAAGACAGTATAGAGATAGAAAGAGTTATAAAGACAGTATAGAGATAGAAAGAGTTATAAAGACAGTATAGAGATAGAAAGAGTTATAAAGACAGTATAGAGATAGAAAGAGTTATAAAGACAGACTAGAGATAGAAAGAGTTATAAAGACAGTCTAGAGATAGAAAGAGTTATAAAGACAGTATAGAGATAGAAAGAGTTATAAAGACAGTATAGAGATAGAAAGAGTTATAAAGACAGTATAGAGATAGAAAGAGTTATAAAGACAGTATAGAGATAGAAAGAGTTATAAAGACAGTCTAGAGATAGAAAGAGTTATAAAGACAGTATAGAGATAGAAAGAGTTATAAAGACAGTCTAGAGATAGAAAGAGTTATAAAGACAGTTTAGATATAGAAAGAGTTATAAAGACAGTATAGAGATAGAAAGAGTTATAAAGACAGTATAGAGATAGAAAGAGTTATAAAGACAGTATAGAGATAGAAAGAGTTATAAAGACAGTATAGAGATAGAAAGAGTTATAAAGACAGTCTAGAGATAGAAAGAGTTATAAAGACAGTCTAGAGATAGAAAGAGTTATAAAGACAGACTAGAGATAGAAAGAGTTATAAAGACAGTATAGAGATAGAAAGAGTTATAAAGACAGTCTAGAGATAGAAAGAGTTATAAAGACAGACTAGAGATAGAAAGAGTTATAAAGACAGACTAGAGATAGAAAGAGTTATAAAGACAGTCTAGAGATAGAAAGAGTTATAAAGACAGTCTAGAGATAGAAAGAGTTATAAAGACAGGATAGAGATAGAAAGAGTTATAAAGACAGTCTAGAGATAGAAAGAGTTATAAAGACAGTATAGAGATAGAAAGAGTTATAAAGACAGACTAGAGATAGAAAGAGTTATAAAGACAGTCTAGAGATAGAAAGAGTTATAAAGACAGACTAGAGATAGAAAGAGTTATAAAGACAGTCTAGAGATAGAAAGAGTTATAAAGACAGTATAGAGATAGAAAGAGTTATAAAGACAGGATAGAGATAGAAAGAGTTATAAAGACAGTCTAGAGATAGAAAGAGTTATAAAGACAGGATAGAGATAGAAAGAGTTATAAAGACAGTCTAGAGATAGAAAGAGTTATAAAGACAGTATAGAGATAGAAAGAGTTATAAAGACAGTATAGAGATAGAAAGAGTTATAAAGACAGTATAGAGATAGAAAGAGTTATAAAGACAGTCTAGAGATAGAAAGAGTTATAAAGACAGTCTAGAGATAGAAAGAGTTATAAAGACAGTATAGAGATAGAAAGAGTTATAAAGACAGTATAGAGATAGAAAGAGTTATAAAGACAGTCTAGAGATAGAAAGAGTTATAAAGACAGTATAGAGATAGAAAGAGTTATAAAGACAGTCTAGAGATAGAAAGAGTTATAAAGACAGTCTAGAGATAGAAAGAGTTATAAAGACAGGATAGAGATAGAAAGAGTTATAAAGACAGTATAGAGATAGAAAGAGTTATAAAGACAGTCTAGAGATAGAAAGAGTTATAAAGACAGTATAGAGATAGAAAGAGTTATAAAGACAGTCTAGAGATAGAAAGAGTTATAAAGACAGTATAGAGATAGAAAGAGTTATAAAGACAGTATAGAGATAGAAAGAGTTATAAAGACAGTATAGAGATAGAAAGAGTTATAAAGACAGTCTAGAGATAGAAAGAGTTATAAAGACAGTCTAGAGATAGAAAGAGTTATAAAAACAGTATAGAGATAGAAAGAGTTATAAAGACAGTCTAGAGATAGAGTTATAAAGACTGTATAGAGATAGAAAGAGTTATAAAGACAGTATAGAGATAGAAAGAGTTATAAAGACAGTCTAGAGATAGAAAGAGTTATAAAGACAGTCTAGAGATAGAAAGAGTTATAAAGACAGGATAGAGATAGAAAGAGTTATAAAGACAGTCTAGAGATAGAGTTATAAAGACAGTCTAGAGATAGAAAGAGTTATAAAGACAGTATAGAGATAGAAAGAGTTATAAAGACAGTCTAGAGATAGAAAGAGTTATAAAGACAGTCTAGAGATAGAAAGAGTTATAAAGACAGTATAGAGATAGAAAGAGTTATAAAGACAGTCTAGAGATAGAGTTATAAAGACAGTATAGAGATAGAAAGAGTTATAAAGACAGGATAGAGATAGAAAGAGTTATAAAGACAGTATAGAGATAGAAAGAGTTATAAAGACAGTCTAGAGATAGAAAGAGTTATAAAGACAGTATAGAGATAGAAAGAGTTATAAAGACAGTATAGAGATAGAAAGAGTTATAAAGACAGTCTAGAGATAGAAAAGAGTTATAAAGACATTATAGAGATAGAAAGAGTTATAAAGACATTATAGAGATAGAAAGAGTTATAAAGACAGTATAGAGATAGAAAGAGTTATAAAGACAGTCTAGAGATAGAAAGAGTTATAAAGACAGTCTAGAGATAGAAAGAGTTATAAAGACAGGATAGAGATAGAAAGAGTTATAAAGACAGTCTAGAGATAGAAAGAGTTATAAAGACAGTATAGAGATAGAAAGAGTTATAAAGACAGACTAGAGATAGAAATAGTTATAAAGACATTTTATAGATAGAAAGAGTTATAAAGACAGTATAGAGATAGAAAGAGTTATAAAGACAGTATAGAGATAGAAAGAGTTATAAAGACAGGATAGAGATAGAAAGAGTTATAAAGACAGACTAGAGATAGAAAGAGTTATAAAGACAGACTAGAGATAGAAAGAGTTATAAAGACAGTCTAGAGATAGAAAGAGTTATAAAGACAGTATAGAGATAGAAAGAGTTATAAAGACAGTACAGAGATAGAAAGAGTTGTAAAGACAGTATAGAGATAGAAAGAGTTATAAAGACAGTATAGAGATAGAAAGAGTTATAAAGACAGTATAGAGATAGAAAGAGTTATAAAGACAGTATAGAGATAGAAAGAGTTATAAAGACAGTATAGAGATAGAAAGAGTTATAAAGACAGTATAGAGATAGAAAGAGTTATCAAGACAGTATAGAGATGGAAAGAGTTATAAAGACAGTATAGAGATAGAAAGAGTTATAAAGACAGACTAGAGATAGAAAGAGTTATAAAGACAGTATAGAGATAGAAAGAGTTATAAAGACAGTATAGAGATAGAAAGAGTTATAAAGACAGTATAGAGATAGAAAGAGTTATAAAGACAGTATAGAGATAGAAAGAGTTATAAAGACAGTATAGAGATAGAAAGAGTTATAAAGACAGTATAGAGATAGAAAGAGTTACAAAGACAGTCTAGAGATAGAAAGAGTTATAAAGACAGTATAGAGATAGAAAGAGTTATAAAGACAGTATAGAGATAGAAAGAGTTATAAAGACAGTCTAGAGATAGAAAGAGTTATAAAGACAGTCTAGAGATAGAAAGAGTTATAAAGACAGTACAGAGATAGAAAGAGTTATAAAGACAGTATAGAGATAGAAAGAGTTATGAAGACAGTATAGAGATAGAAAGAGTTACAAAGACAGTCTAGAGATAGAAAGAGTTATAAAGACAGGATAGAGATAGAAAGAGTTATAAAGACAGTCTAGAGATAGAAAGAGTTATAAAGACAGTATAGAGATAGAAAGAGTTATAAAGACAGTATAGAGATAGAAAGAGTTATAAAGACAGTATAGAGATAGAAAGAGTTATAAAGACAGTATAGAGATAGAAAGAGTTATAAAGACAGTATAGAGATAGAAAGAGTTATAAAGACAGTATAGAGATAGAAAGAGTTATAAAGACAGTATAGAGATAGAAAGAGTTATAAAGACAGTATAGAGATAGAAAGAGTTATAAAGACAGTATAGAGATAGAAAGAGTTATAAAGACAGTCTAGAGATAGAAAGAGTTATAAAGACAGTATAGAGATAGAAAAGAGTTATAAAGACAGACTAGAGATAGAAAGAGTTATAAAGACAGTATAGAGATAGAAAGAGTTATAAAGACAGTATAGAGATAGAAAGAGTTATAAAGACAGTATAGAGATAGAAAGAGTTATAAAGACAGTCTAGAGATAGAAAGAGTTATAAAGACAGTATAGAGATAGAAAGAGTTATAAAGACAGTATAGAGATAGAAAGAGTTATAAAGACAGTATAGAGATAGAAAGAGTTATAAAGACAGTCTAG
Source organism: Odontamblyopus rebecca (assembly GCA_030686955.1). Lineage (NCBI taxonomy): Eukaryota > Metazoa > Chordata > Actinopteri > Gobiiformes > Gobiidae > Odontamblyopus > Odontamblyopus rebecca. Next base: position 2,093,019 of record CM060654.1, on the reverse strand, counting down.
AGATAGAAAGAGTTATAAAGACAGTATAGAGATAGAAAGAGTTATAAAGACAGTCTAGAGATAGAAAGAGTTATAAAGACAGTATAGAGATAGAAAGAGTTATAAAGACAGTATAGAGATAGAAAGAGTTATAAAGACAGTCTAGAGATAGAAAGAGTTATAAAGACAGTATAGAGATAGAAAGAGTTATAAAGACAGTCTAGAGATAGAAAGAGTTATAAAGACAGTATAGAGATAGAAAGAGTTATAAAGACAGTATAGAGATAGAAAGAGTTATAAAGACAGTATAGAGATAGAAAGAGTTATAAAGACAGTATAGAGATAGAAAGAGCTATAAAGACAGTATAGAGATAGAAAGAGTTACAAAGACAGTCTAGAGATAGAAAGAGTTATAAAGACAGTATAGAGATAGAAAGAGTTATGAAGACAGTATAGAGATAGAAAGAGTTATAAAGACAGTCTAGAGATAGAAAGAGTTATAAAGACAGTCTAGAGATAGAAAGAGTTATAAAGACAGTATAGAGATAGAAAGAGTTATAAAGACAGTATAGAGATAGAAAGAGTTATGAAGACAGTATAGAGATAGAAAGAGTTACAAAGACAGTCTAGAGATAGAAAGAGTTATAAAGACAGTCTAGAGATAGAAAGAGTTATAAAGACAGTCTAGAGATAGAAAGAGTTATAAAGACAGTATAGAGATAGAAAGAGTTATAAAGACAGTCTAGAGATAGAAAGAGTTATAAAGACAGTATAGAGATAGAAAGAGTTATAAAGACAGTATAGAGATAGAAAGAGTTATAAAGACAGTATAGAGATAGAAAGAGTTATAAAGACAGTATAGAGATAGAAAGAGTTATAAAGACAGTATAGAGATAGAAAGAGTTATAAAGACAGTATAGAGATAGAAAGAGTTATAAAGACAGTATAGAGATAGAAAGAGTTATAAAGACAGTCTAGAGATAGAAAGAGTTATAAAGACAGTATAGAGATAGAAAGAGTTATAAAGACAGTCTAGAGATAGAAAGAGTTATAAAGACAGTCTAGAGATAGAAAGAGTTATAAAGACAGGATAGAGATAGAAAGAGTTATAAAGACAGTCTAGAGATAGAAAGAGTTATAAAGACAGTATAGAGATAGAAAGAGTTATAAAGACAGTATAGAGATAGAAAGAGTTATAAAGACAGTATAGAGATAGAAAGAGTTATAAAGACAGTCTAGAGATAGAAAGAGTTATAAAGACAGTATAGAGATAGAAAGAGTTATAAAGACAGTATAGAGATAGAAAGAGTTATAAAGACAGTATAGAGATAGAAAGAGTTATAAAGACAGTATAGAGATAGAAAGAGTTATAAAGACAGTATAGAGATAGAAAGAGTTATAAAGACAGTCTAGAGATAGAAAGAGTTATAAAGACAGTATAGAGATAGAAAGAGTTATAAAGACAGTATAGAGATAGAAAGAGTTATAAAGACAGTATAGAGATAGAAAGAGTTATAAAGACAGTCTAGAGATAGAAAGAGTTATAAAGACAGTATAGAGATAGAAAGAGTTATAAAGACAGTATAGAGATAGAAAGAGTTATAAAGACAGTATAGAGATAGAAAGAGTTATAAAGACAGTATAGAGATAGAAAGAGTTATAAAGACAGTATAGAGATATAAAGAGTTATAAAGACAGTCTAGAGATAGAAAGAGTTATAAAGACAGTATAGAGATAGAAAGAGTTATGAAGACAGTATAGAGATAGAAAGAGTTATAAAGACAGTATAGAGATAGAAAGAGTTATAAAGACAGTCTAGAGATAGAAAGAGTTATAAAGACAGTATAGAGATAGAAAGAGTTATAAAGACAGTCTAGAGATAGAAAGAGTTATAAAGACAGTCTAGAGATAGAAAGAGTTATAAAGACAGTATAGAGATAGAAAGAGTTATAAAGACAGTCGTCACAGTCGTAATCTCATAGTTTCCTGTTTCAGTTAATGGTAAAGACGGTTCTGTCACAGTTAGACTCACTTGTTTAGTTCAGCTTCATGTGGGATTATAATCTCTAGACTCGTCTGTTTAGCTTTGTGGAGGGAAATGTGGAACTGTTCTTTTTCAATCACTGTAAAGCGCTCTGTGCTGCATTTTTGTATGAAAAGTGCTCTATAAATAAAGTTTGATTGATTGACATAAGTGAGCTGATTCCACGTGAGCTCTTGTGTGAACAAGGACGTGGAGCAGTCGACATGAGGATAACAGTGTCTGAGAGCTTCAGAGGGAGATCACCGTTTACGTCATCGCAACGTGTTGGTGAACGTGAATGGACTTTAAAAACACAGAGGAGCACGTGCCCAAATGAAACAGAACAAACTCCAGGTGCGTTTGTGATGAGGAAGTGACATTAGAACATGGTTAAAGAGACCGGAGAACATCTCTGCACACGAACGACACACATCACTACATGAAGTGGTGCAGGTCAAACTCATTTAAGTCACATCTGCACTTCTCATGAGACGTTCTTCAGACAACTGAGCGTCACTGTGATCGTCTCCTGCTGTGTTCTCGCACACAGTTACACTTCTGTTGGAGTCTCGGCGATATTCAAACAATAATCTCCATCTCTGACATGTTTTATGCATTCATGCCTCATTTAGTCCATAATGTGGCGATGACTGTTATACTGCAGGTTTCCCTTCCTTCCCACAGTGAATCCTCTGCTCCTCTGACCCTCTCCTCTGCATACTCTGCTCTCACACAAACGAGTCCTTCATCACTTCATCTAGAAATCCCTTTGGTCTTCAGTGCTCCAAGGAAAACATGAGATTTTAGGGTTAGGGTTACAGAGAACATTCTTTCACTGCCCCCTAGAGGCCATTTAAATGACCTAAAGCAGTGGACAAAGCGAGAATAGGCCACACATGGGCACAATAATGCCGCATGTGTGTCCTACAGATTCACTACAGACCTGCCCACATACCTGAGGTCACATGACTCCAGGTGGAACAGGTGCGACAGGAGACAGAGTGAAAGTCTGTAGAGACGACGCTGACAAAGTGAGAATATCTACATCTGATATTTTACACAAGAAATTAAAGCATAAATTTGGGTTCAGAAGCTTATTGGTAATTATGGACATTTCATTTAACTCTTTTAGATTCTGTGTATTTAATTTGTTTGCCCCTCCTCGAACCGCCACCTTAACGTGGTGGAGGTTTGAGCCCGAATGATCCCAGGAGCTATGTTGTCGGGGGCTTTATGCCCCTGGTAGGGTCACCCAAGGCAAACAGGTCCGGGGGGACGGGTCAGACGACCCTATGACGATCAAAATTCAAAGGCCAGTTACGTCGCCCGGCAAGGCAGTACCAGGGCCCCACCCTGGAGCCAGGCCTGGGGTGGGTGCACGCCGGTGAGCGCCTGGTGGCCGGGCCTTTCCCCACGGGGCCCGGTCGGGCCCAGCCCGAAGGAGCGACGTGGGGCCGCCCTCTGGTGGGCCCACCATCCGCAAGAGGAGCCATAGGGGCCGGGTGCGGAGAGATCTGGGCAGCGGCCGAAGGCGGGCGACCAGATCTCCGGACATGGAGACTAGCTCTGGGGACATGGAATGTCCCCTCGCTGGGGGGGAAGGAGCCTGAGCTTGTGCGGGAGGTGGAGCGTTACCGGCTAGATATAGTCAGCCTCACCTCCACACACAGCTTGGGCTCTCGAACCCAACTCCTTGAGAGGGGTTGGACTCTCCATTTCTCTGGTGTTGGAGCTGGTGTGGGCTCATTGCCCCACAGCTCAGCCGCTGTGTGTTGGAGTTCACCCCGGTGAACGAGAGGGTCGCGTCCCTGCGCCTTCGGGTCGGGGACAGGTCTCTCACTGTGGTGTCGGCCTACGGGCCGAACAGCAGTGCAGAGTACCCGGCCTTCTTGGAGTCTCTGGGAGGGGTACTGAACAGTGCACCAACCGGGTACTCTGTTGTTCTACTGGGGGACTTCAACGCCCACGTGGGCAACGACAGTGAGGGAGGAACGGCCTCCCTGATCTGAACCCGAGCAGTGTTCTGTTATTGGACTTCTGTGCTAGTCACAGTTTGTCCATAACGAACACCATGTTCGAGCACAAGGGGGTCCATCGGTGCACGTGGCACCAGGACTCCCTAGGCCGGAGGTCGATGATCGACTTTGTTGTCGTGTCATCTGACCTCCGGCCGTGTGTCTTGGACACTCGGGTGAAGAGAGGGGCAGAGCTGTAGAGCACCACCTGGTGGTGAGTTGGGTCCGCTGGCGGAGGAGGAAGCCGGAAAGACCTAACAGGCCCAAGTGTATCGTGAGGGTCTGTTGGGAACGTCTGGCAGAAGCCTCTGTCGGTGCGGCCTTCAACTCACACCTCCGGGAGAGCTTCTCCCGGATCCCGGGGGAGGCTGGGGACATGGAGTCCGAATGGGCTTTGTTCTTGGCCTTGATTGTCGATGCGGCTGCTCGTAGCTGTGGCCGTAAGGTCTGTGGTGCCTGTCATGGCGGCAATCCCCGAACCCGGTGGTGAACACTGGAAGTAAGGGATGCCGCCAAGCTGAAGAAGGAGTCCTACCGGGCCTTGCTGGCTCGGGGGACTCCTGAGGCAGCTGACGGGTACCGGCGGATCAAGTGTGCTGCAGCCCGGGCGGTGGCAGAGGCAAAAACTCGGGTTTGGGAGGAGTTCGGGAGGCCATGGAGGAGGACTATCGGACGGCCCCAAGAAAATTCTGGCAAACCATCCGGCGCCTCAGGAGGAGGAAGCGGTGCTTCACCAACACTGTTTACAGTGCGGGGGGAGAGCTGCTGACCTCGACTGAGGATTTTGTCGGGCGGTGGAAGGAAAACTTTGGGGATCTCCTCAATCCCAACGTCACGTCCTCCGAAGAGGAGGCTGAGGCTGGAGACCCAGAGGCGGACTCATCCATCACCCTGGCTGAAGTCACTGAGGTGGTCAGAAAGCTCCTCAGTGGCAAGGCTCCGGGGGTGGATGAGATCCGTCCTGAGTACCTTAAGTCTCTGGGTGTTGTGGGGCTGTCTTGGCTGACACGTCTCGGTCGGGAACAGTACCTCTGGACTGGCAGACCGGGGTGGTGGTCCCTCTGTATAAAAAGGGGGACCGGAGGGTGTGATCCAACTACAGAGGAATCACACTCCTCAGCCTCCCCGGTAAAGTCTATGCCAGGGTACTGGAGAGGAGAGTTCGGCCGATAGTCGAACCTCGGATTCAAGAGGAGCAGTGTGGTTTTCGGCCTGGTCGTGGAACACTGGACCAGCTCTACACCCTCCACCGGGTGCTCGAGGGTTCATGGGAGTTTGCACCAGTCCACATGTGTTTTGTGGACCTGGAGAAGGCATTCGACCGTGTCCCTCGTGGTGCCCTGTGGGCGGTGCTCCGGGAGTATGGGGTCCGGGGCCCTTTGCTAAGGGCTGTCCGGTCCCTGTATGACCGGAGCAGGAGCTGTGGTGCCGGCAGTAAGTCAGACCTGTTCCCGGTGCATGTTGGACTCCGCCAGGGCTGCCCTTTGTCACCGGTTCTGTTCATTGTATTTATGGGCAGAATTTCTAGGTGCAGTCAGGGGCCGGAGGGGGTCCAGTTCGGGAACCACAGGATCTCATCTCTGCTTTTTGCGGACGATGTTGTCCTGTTGGCTTCATCGAGCTAGAACCTGCAGCACTGGGGCGGTTTGCAGCCGAGTGTGAAGCGGCCGGGATGAGAATCAGCTGTTCCAAATCCGAGGCCATGGTTCTGGACCGGAAAAAGGTGGATTGCCCTCTCCGGGTGGGTGGGGAGTCTCTGCCTCAAGTGGAGGAGTTCAAGTATCTCGGGGTCTTGTTCACAGTGAGGGGAGGATGGAGCGTGAGATTGACAGGCGGATCGGTGCAGCATCGGCAGTGATGCAGTCGCTGTATCGGACCATTGTGGTGAAGAGGGAGCTGAGCCGAAAGGCAAAGCTCTCGATTTACCTCAATTTACGTTCCTCCCCTCACCTATGGTCATGAGCTCTGGGTAATGACCGAAAGAACGAGATCGCGGATACAAGCGGCCGAAATGAGTTTCCTTCGCAGAGTGGCCGGGCGCTCCCTTAGAGATAGGGTGAGGAGCTCGGTCACACGGGAGGAGCTCGGAGTAGAGTCGCTGCTCCTCCACGTGGAGAGGAGCAGCTGAGGGGAGGGCATCTGGTCCGGATGCCTCCTGGACGCCTCCCTCGGGAGGTGTTCCAGGCATGTCCCACCGGTAGGAGGCCCCGGGGAAGACCCAGGACACTGGAGGGACTATGTCTCTGGGCCTGGGAACGCCTCGGGGTCCAGGAGGAGCTGGTGGAAGTGGCTGGGGAGAGGGAAACTTGGGAGCCCCTGCTTAGACTGCTGCCCCCGTGACCCGGCCCCGGATAAGGGGAAGAAGATGGATGGTACTTAATTTGAAAAGAGCTGCTGTATTTTCCGTACAGACGCCCTATGTGACTTTTCAGGAGGAGGGAACTCAAACTGCTCGTCTCCCCACAGATGATTCTGTTTTGTCTAGAATGTTCCAAAATATGGCATTAAACATAACTATATTGCAATGTATTTATTTTATTGCTGAAAAACATTCAGCTGTACTGCGGGCGGGGTCGCTTCTCCACAGATCTGACCTGTAACTCGGTCTGGTGACAGATACATTTAATGCCATACTGTGGAATATTCCAGACAAAACAATAACATGTCCATCAGGGAAAGCAGGTGAACAGCCCTCCACCAGAAACATTATAGTGCAGCTTTAGGCGTTTCCTCAGAACTCGTTTAGTCTTTGTTTAGTTCTGTTTGTGATGCGTCTGTTTCTTCTGCTTTAATCCTGATCTCAAACATGAAACAGTGAAATAAAACAGGAACCCCAGTTCAGTGTGATGTTAGTATGTGACCAGCAGAGGGAGACACAGATCAGACCTCTGGTGCAGCAGGAGACATCTCTGTATGTTCTGTTCAAATGGACTCTTCTTCTGATTCCAGCACCTACAACATGGACCCACCTGGACCTGGCCCCGGGTCTAAACCCAGACCTGAACCTGCTCCCAGCTCTCTGTCTCTGAAAAGTGACCACTCTAAACACTTCCCTCCTTTGTTTAATGAAGCTCCTCCTGAAGAGCAGAGGTGAGACACGTGAACACGAGGTGAGACACGAGGTCTTTTCACACTGATAAACAGAGTCCAAACTGAGTGGGGCTGTTACTGTGTGACGCCTCCTCATGTTATTCAGTGTTTATGTTCTTTCCATTTATCTAAACAAATGTGGAGTTCTGAAAAATGTATAAATAACAATTTATCAAATCAAGATTCAGTTTATTGCAGATTATCCAAATGTCTAGATTCCAAAGCAGACTTTGGATGAAGAAATGTTTTTGTGTTGACTGCTACAAATGAATTGTCTGACTTGTTTTTGTTCAGGAAATTACTGTGGAGGAAAAAAATCACAACGGTTCCATCACATCACAGGTCCTGCTTAAACAGACACAAGGCCTGAAGCAGCAGATTTCAAGTGAACAGCTCCTTTTACCTTTAGCTCTGTAGAGATCAGCAATTCAAGGACTGAAATCATCCAAATGATTCTAGTGAAGCTGTGTGGAGTTTAAAACACAGTGGAGCACTTCCTGTATCTCCTCATGACATCACAAGGTGGAACAGAGTGTTTTCTGTTTGAGAGAAGAACTCCTAACCTACATCTGCAGGGTTTGGGTGTTAAACATGTGGGAATGAAACAAAACACAACTCCAGGTGTGTTTGTGATGAGGAAACATGAGAACATTTTATAACATAGATGAGACAGCAGAGGATGGAGCCTTGAACCACCAGGAGCTCGTCCTCCAACCTCAAAGCGCTCACTGGAGTCCGATATGACGTATTGTGGAACATTAAGTTTTGGTTTCTAACTAACAGGTCTCTACTTGAATAATATAAACTTGTATTAGGACTCCTGAACTTCTAAACAGGAGGCATCTCTGAAGCCAAGCCCATGTACAGGGATCCAGTCTTGACCAATGAAACGTACAGAATCCAGCGCTTGGATCTGAAGTGTTATGAATCGTACTCACCGCCCGGCAAACTCTGACCGCTTGTTATCACCGCTAGGTTTCCCCAGACAGAGCTCGCCGGGCCTGAAGCTCTGGGCTGTCGGCTCCCTCCGTGGTCCTTTCCTTTCAGGCATCGCTCCAGTGCCCCAGTCACCACACCCCCCCTGGAGGCCACAGGGCACAGGCCACTGCATCTGAGTGGAGCCTGTGAAAAGGAAGGAGTTTATTAGAAGCACCATTTTGGAAGGAAATACAGAATAAAATCACAAATAAAAGGTTTTGACACTGAAGTGTAGTGTAGAAAGGGGCTAAAGGAGTGTGTACATCAGGGTTTATCATCAGAGGAGACTATGGTGCCCCACAGAGTCTAAAATTCCCCCCACAGCCTAAAAACAACCTGGACTTTACATCAGCATCACAAAATCACACTTTTTTGGCCTTTTTCTCAGCAGAAACATTTACAAGTAACTATAGTGGGCTAAAAGGACTGCTTTAAGATTAAACATAGGCATTAAATGTCATTTATACTCCACATATTGTACAAACATCTTGTCCCACTAAAGTCTCCCCAGAATCTTTGGGAAACACTGAACAGTTCTGAGTGGAATTATGACGTGTGTGTGATACGATGTGGGGACAGTGTCAATCACATTTATTTCTAGAGCCTTTTACAACACTCAATGTGACCAAAGTGATTCACAATGAAATAAATAAAGGACTTTTTAGACCACATTCTGCAGCGTGTTAGAATATAACACATTTAGAAACTGAAGGCCTGTTTCAGTCAAACCTCAAGTTGTATACATCACATTTTAATACTTTTTATAATGTAAGAAAAAAACATAAAATAGACATAAACTGTATTCAAACCTTTGTGATATTTAGACCTGGTTCTGGTTTTTGCTCTGGTTTTGATCTTACGTTGGTTCTGATCAGACCTGGTTTTAGTCCTGGTTTAGTCTCAGTTTTAGTCCTAATATAGACCAAGAGTAGACCTAGTTTAGTTCTGGTTTAGACCTGACTAAAGCAAAACTCAAATTTCATATTAAAGCCGCAAGCGGCATCGAACAGCCCTCACGGGCTGCGTGTCGCATTCGGCCGACCCGACGCTCCCCCGGGTGGCGCTGACGCTCCCCCGGGTGGTGCTGACGCTCCCCTGGGTGGTGCTGATGAGCCTCTTGTCTCTGTGTGTTTGTGGCTTTGGGCTGAACGTGTCACTAAACACATAAAGTCCACACACACTGGAGATGCTGATGTGTTAACATTGACTAACATGGACACTTTGGGACATCGCCATGGCAACACCGTGCAAAATACAACTTTGGCCCCCGGACTTTTTTGTTCGGGCTGACTTCCATTCAATTCAATTCAATTTATTTTTGTAGCGCCCAAAATCACAACAACAGTTGCCTCTAAGGTCGTTCCAAGATTTAGATGAGCCAAACATACACACAGACATATCAGAACAGGAATAAACAACATTCATGTAAAGCAGCAAATGAAACATGGTCCAGTCATCCGCTGTCCTTAGACCCTCCTTCTCAGCAAGGAACAACTCCAAAAACCCAGGGTCCTGAGAAAAAGAAGAAACCTCGGGAGAACTACAGTGAAGGAGGGATCCACTCCCATGGACGGACAGGCTATAGATGTCCAGGCCCGTGGGCCAGTTCGGTATGACCACAGCTACCCAGGTGGGGAAGAGCCGGGCGAGGAGGAGGAGAGGGGCGAGGAGGAGGAGCCAAGCGAGGAGGAGGAGGAGGAGCCAGGAGAGGAGGAGGAGCCGGGCGAGGAGGAGGAGCCAGGCGAGGAGGAGGAGCCGGGCGAGGAGGAGAAGAGAGGTCCAGCTGTCATCAGGCGTCTGAAAGAGTTCCACTCCACAGGGGAGTGGGACAGGGGACAACATGTGAATAGCAATGAACAAACTACAGATGAGAACATAGTGAGTGATGCTGATGAGAAAAAGGAGGAAACAGAGGACAGTGCTCAGGTTGCCACACTTCCCCAGCTTGTTATCTCCTGCAGCAGCTTATCTTAGTGACATCAACTAAGTAACCTGGTCATAAGCTATTCCGAAGAGGAAGGTTTTAAGCCTGGTCTTAAATAAAGAGACTGTGGAGCCTGTTTAACACCAACAGGGAGTTGATTCCATAACACAGGAGCTTGGTAACTGAAGGCTCTCCCCCCCACTGTACTTTTAGACACTCTAGGAACCACTAATAATCCTGCATTCTGAGAGTGAAGTGCTCTATTTGGCTGATAGGGGACAATGGCATCCTGAAGATATGATGGGGCCATATTGTTTAAGGCTTTGTATGTCAGGAGGAGAACTTTGAATTTAATTCTAAACTCGACAGGAAGCCAGTGAAGTGATTTTAACACAGGACTGATGTGATCACGTCTTTTAGTTCCTGTTAGGACTCTGGCCGCTGCATTTTGGACCAACTGGAAGCTTCTTAAAGTACCTTTAGCGCAGGCGGCGAGCAGAGAATTACAGTAATCTAGTCTGGATGTAACAAATGCATGGATACGTTTTTCAGCATCATTTTTAGGCAAAATATTTCTGATTTTAGTTCTGTTTCGCAGGTGAAAATATGCAGTTTTACAAGCTTGGTTTATATGAGCTGTGAATGAGAGATTTTGGTCAAATACGACTCCAAGGTTTTTTACAGTAGAGCTGGAGGCTATACTCACATTGTCAAGTGAGATTATCTGGTCGGACAGAGAATCTCTCTGACCTTTAGGACCGACAACAATGACCTCTGTTTTTTCAGGGTTTAAGAGCAGGTAATTCAGGGTCATCCAGGTTTTGATGTCCTTCACACAGGCACTGAGCTTATCCATTTGATCTGATTAGGTTTCATTGATAAGTACAGCTGAGTGTCATCAGCATAGCAGTGGAAATTAATGCCATGTTTTCTGATAATGTTACCTAATGGCAACATATACAGAGTAAACAGGATTGGACCAAGCACAGATCCTTGTGGAACACCACAAGCTACTTTAGAGCAGGGAGAGGTGCACTGGTTTACACTAACAAACTGGTACCTATCTGATAGAGAGGATTTAAACCATTTGAGGGCGGTCCCTCTGACACCTATGTCACATTCTAACCTCTGCAGTAGAATGTTGTGATCAATGGTGTCAAACGCTGCACTGAGGTCCAGTAGGACCAGGACTGAAGCCAGCCCGTTATCAGCAGCTAGTAGCAAATCATTTGTCACTTTAAGCAGAGCAGTTTCTGTGCTGTGGTGAGCTCTGAAACCAGACTGAAATTTTTCATATAAATTATTGTCCTGCAGATGGTGACAAAGCTGTTTCACCACAACTCGTTCCAGAATCTTTGAGAGAAATGGAAGATTCGAGACAGGTCTGTAGTTGGCTAGTTCATCAGGATTTAAGCTAGGTTTTTTTCAAAAGCGGTTTAATTACAGCATATTTAAAGGACTGAGGAACAAAGCCATTTTCTAATGACATATTTATTATGTTATGGATGGAACCTATTATTAGGTGGAGCTTCTTTGAGGAGTTTGACTGGAATAGGGTCGAGCAAACAAGTTGATGGTTTGGACGACATGATGACTGAGGTAATCTCCACCTCATCGACAGGAGTAAATTTGTCTAATGCTATTAGAGTAGGACTGGTGTCCTGGAGTCCTACTCTCAGCCCTGTGTCCCTGGTCTCCTGCAGTCCTACTCTCAGCCCTGTGTCCCTGTTCTCCTGCAGTCCTACTCAGCCCTGTGTCCCTGGTCTGCAGTTCTACTCTCAGCCCTGTGTCCCTGGTCTCCTGCAGTCCTACTCTCAGCCCTGTGTCCCTGGTCTCCTGTAGTCCTACACTCAGCCCTGTGTCCCTGGTCTCCTGCAGTCCTACTCTCAGCCCTGTGTCCCTGGTCTCCTGCAGTCCTACACTCAGCCCTGTGTCCCTGATCTGCAGTCCTACTCTCAGCCCTGTGTCCCTGGTCTCCTGCAGTCCTACTCTCAGCCCTGTGTCCCTGATCTGCAGTCCTACTCTCAGCCCTGTGTCCCTGGTCTCCTGCAGTCCTACACTCAGCCCTGTGTCCCTGATCTGCAGTCCTACTCTCAGCCCTGCCCCTGCGTCTAACTGTCACAAACCTGTCCTGGTCTGGTCCCGGCTGCACGGGATGTGCCGGGGGGCTGCTCTCGCTAGCTGTGCTCATGCTAATGGGGTCCGGGGTCCCTGCTACTGCCTGACTATAACTCGGCTTCAGCGCCTCCAATGAGCGGATCCGCGT